>CM076082.1:6222500-6307500 GCA_038088235.1 Zacco platypus
AGGATTATGGATGCCACTGTGCTCTTGGGAACCTTAAGTGCAGCAGAAATTTTTTTTGTAACCTTGGCCAGATCTGTGCCTTGCCACAATTCTGTCTCTGAGCTCCTCAGGCAGTTCCTTTGACCTCATGATTCTGCGCTGTGAGCTGTAAGGTCTTATATACACAGGTGTGTGGCTTTCCTAATCAAGTCCAATCAGTATAATCAAACACAGCTGGACTCAAATGAAGGTGTAGAACCATCTCAAGGATTATCAGATGAAATGGACAGCACCTGAGTTAAATATATGAGTGTCACAGCAAAGGGTCTGAATACTTAGGACCATGTGACATTTCAGTTTTTCTTTTTTAATAAATCTGCAAAAATGTCAAGAATTCTGTGTTTTTCTGTCAATATGGGGTGCTGTGTGTACATTAATGAGGGAAAAAATGAACTTAAATGATTTTAGCAAATGGCTGCAATATAACAAAGAGTGAAAAATTTAAGGGAGTCTGAATACTTTCCGTACCCACTGTATATATTGTGCCTTTATGAGCAATAAAGAAATGCATGACTGAGAAAATAAACAGTTGGATGTGCTTGATGTAAAAGGAGTTATTAAACAGCACATGCAGTGAAAATGAACTCAATGTGGTACTCGTGATTGACACACACCAAAAACTGTCACAGACATTATGCAATCCCTTATTCAGTTCTCCTTAGTGCCTTATTGTGCTTGAACTATCAAATACTCACAAAGTTATGTCAAAATGCCAGTCTTGGCTAGTGTACATGTAAACACAGTCAGTTATGTCTTAAGTGAACATAATTGAGATGCACAAGGACAGCTTGCCAAAACACCTGTAACGGTAGCTGCATCCGAAAACATAGGCAGCTGGCTTGCTGCCTCGCTGCCTTTTTAGGCAATGACTTGTAAGGCAGGGATTGTACAAGACGACACCTCACGAAACTGATTTCAGACAGCGTAACAGTTCAATGATCTATGGCAAAATAGAGTGAGCTTTGGTCAGAACTAAACAAATATTTAATTACTACAGTAGTAATTTCTCGCTATAAATGACATCAAAAGTGGAAAATATTGGTCAAAAGCATAAATTTATGCAAAAAAATGAAGCAAATACAACTTTCAGGTGCCATCTTTATTTTTCTAGCTCAGTTGTCACAAAATGGAACGCACAGGATTGTGGGATATCAAAAGCAGTGAAGGATACATCTATGCTACCTTCAAAAAGCGATCAGATGAAGGTATCTCAGGAGACGGGAAGTGAAGCTAACATTGGATTCGGACGTACCTTGATTTCTTCCTACCTTGAAATGTTTCCTCCGATGCAGCATGTTCCAGTTTTCGGACGCAGCCAGACCAAGAGTGCCATACGAGCCAAAGTGTCTTGATCGCCCTCAGGCTGCTGGAGGCAGTATTGGTCATAAACCCCACCCTCTTCATGAAATGTAATGAGACATGAGACAAACTAAACAATCAAATTACACTTTTTAAATAATTCACAAAGATCCGCCCCCATTAGTTACTGTTGCTATGTCCGACAAGCAAAATGCTATCCTCACATCATGTTCTCACGCAGTGAAAAATACATGAGATTGAGCCGATCTCATCACCACAAGCACCCACAAATCTGGCAACCAACTGGACCTAATCTACATGCGTAACTGTATCACTGACAACATTCTGGTAAAACCTCTGCACATTTCTGTCCATTTCTTTATTACTTTTAATCTGCAACTCCATATTTGTGCACCACCAACCATTTCAAAAGGTACCTTCAGAAGAAACCTGCGCTCTCTTTCCCCCTCTGATCTTTCCTCTGTTGTGTCATCCTCCCTTCCCTCACCCACACAATTCTCATCTCTGGATGTAAATACTGCTACATACACTTTATGCTCCACTTTAACTTCTTCTCTAGACAGTATCTGTCCTGTGTCATCCAGGCCAGCACGTGCTACTCCTTCCAACCCTTGGTTATCCGATGCTCTTCGTGAATACCGGACCAAACTCAGGGCAGCAGAAAGGAAATAGCGCAAATCGAAAGACCCATCTGACCTAGGTTCGTATCAAGCCCTGCTATCATCTTTTTCTGGTGGAGCCCATGCAGCTAAGACAGCACTACGAACACACGTTCACTCCTCAAGACATTCAACACACTCCTCTCTCCCCCTCCACCACCACCCACCACCTCTTTAACTGCTGATCAATTCGCCAATTTCTTCAATGACAAGACATTTTCCATCAGCAGCTAGTTCTCAGCTACACTTACACAGGAACTCAGGCCATCCACAACCACAAATCTTCTCTCTTCCTTCTCTCTTCTCACTGAGGCAGAAGTATCCAAACTTGTCCTCTCTAGTCATCCCACCACCTGCCCTCGAGACCCCATCCCCTCACACCTTCTACAAGCCTTCTGTCCCACTATTTTACCAGCACTTACACACATTATTAACTTATCTCTCCACACAGGCACTTTCCCTACCGCATTCAAGCAGGCTCGGCATTCAAGCACCCCACTGCTGAAAAAAACCCCACATTAAACACATCACTTGTAAACAGTTACAGACCTGTCTCTCTGCTACCATTCATATACCATTCATATCGAAACACTTGAACGAGTTGTGTTCAACCAGGTGTCATCTTTCCTCACACAGAACAACCATCTAGACGTCAACCAATCTGGATTCAAGAGCGGCCATTCGACCGAGACTGCATTACTGTCAGTCAGGAAATCCCTGCGGGTTGCAAAGGCTGATTCCAAATCTTCTGTTCTCATTCTACTGGATCTATCTGCTGCCTTAGACACCGTGAACCATCAAATTCTTCTGTCCATCCTCTCGTCACTTGGCATCTCAAGTACGGCACTTCAATGGTTTGAGTCCTATCTCACTGGTAGGTCTTTCAGAGTTGCCTGGGGAGGGGAGGTATCCAAACCTCATCAACTGATCACTGGGGTTCCTCAGGGTTCAGTTCTTGGACCCCTCCTGTTCTCCATTTACATTACATCACTGGGTCCCATCATACAGGCACATGGTTTCTCCTACCACTGCTATGCTGAGGATACACAGCTCTCCCTGTCCTTTCAACCAGATGATTCCACAGTAGCTGCATGGATCTCAAGCTGTCTGGCGGACATCTCGACGTGGATGGAAGAACACCACCTGCAGCTCAACCTAGCAAAGACTGAGCTTTTAGTTTTCCCTGCCACTCCTACTCTACAACATGATTTCAACATCCAGCTAGGTACATCTGCAATTACCCCATCAAATTCGGCCAGAAATCTTGGAGTTATCTTTGATGACCAACTGACCTTCAGAGACCACATCTCAAAGAAAGCTCGGTCATGCAGATTTGCACTACACAGCATCAGGAAAATCAGCTTCACTTACTACAGAGGAAGAGAGTGAAGGTGAGTCATCCATCTTTTCTTACAGTCTATGTGCCAGACATGTTCGAGAACTTTCAAGTATCTTAGTTGAAGAATGGAGTAACATCTCACAGCAAGAACTGGCAAATCTGTAAAACCGTCCATGTAGAGATGCACTGTAGATGTTAAAGGCCCTCCCTTTGTTCAGAGACTCATTACTCCAATTCTGTTCATCACATGTCTGTGAAATTTGTTCCGTTTATGTCTCAGTTGTTGAGTCTATTTATAATTACACATAATAAGAAATTACCTGGAAAACAAGAACAAACACACCTGTACTTTGCAATAGAGAATGTGTGAAGCTGTGTAAACCTTATTGTTCAGCAGGATGAAAACCACTCTTGTTCCAACTTGTTCTCATGACCCTACGACTCATACATTTTAAAACTCGTTTCGCCATGGTGAGTAAAAAATAAACTTTGATTTGGCAATTCGGAAAGTGTCCTTTTAGGAAATGACATAACAGACAGCTTTCTTGGATTTTTGTCATTAAAACACAATTAATAGCCCTCAGTTAAAACTGTTCTTAGACATTAGTCATTCTTCATAGAAATGCATGAAAAGTAGCAATGTCAGGAGCGTCTTAGTGACAGTAGTTCAGGAAGTACTGAAGCACTGATGATCGCAGTGTTTGTTCTTGTTTAATGAAAGTTTACTGCCCACATTAACTGGCCACAGAGGAGACTGTAAATACAAGAAGATTGAGAAATTGTCATAAAGTTGTTTCTGACTTGAATCTTGTTTCTTATTTTCTTTTTAAAATTGATATAAAAAAATGATTTAAATGTGATGTCATAAATATCATGCAGATGAGTTATCGGCCACACTGAGTCATGTGAAAAGAGGAAAAGGATCCAGACATTAGTCATGGAAAAGCAAAAGCCGTGGATGTGTGTTTACATTCGGGAGTATGTCCTGTGTGGTTGAAGAAAGTCACCCAGATCACGAGTCTTTTACAAGTTTCCACATTTGATGTGACTTCAATAATGACTCAAGAGTTTATTTATTTATGTTTAATTATTTTTATTATTTACAAACTTTTAAAATAGTTTGAATTATAATATGTTCCTGGCTTTGTTTATTTTTATTTTTTAACATTAAACTATAGTGATAACTTCAGTGACAAACTGAATAGCTCTATAATAGTTTAGTAGCAACAAATATGTAGCTAGTCGAGGCGTTTTGAAATGTTTCAATACCATGGTGACGCCCAAATATGATGATCACCTTGTGAGGGACTCCCTTCCAAAAATATAAATGCAACAATTTCATGAATAATTGCTGTTGCACGAATGGATAAAAAAATAAAAAATTGATATTATAAAGAAGCAAACAAATTGCTTTTATATTGTTATTGCAGGCAAAGCCAATAATTTAAAATATTATCTTGAAAACACTGACTTTGTATTAAATGTATTTTTTTCTACAGATGATTAATTTAAAAAAAAAACACACACATATATATATATATAGACGAGAAGAGAAACATTCTAAGTTCAATTCCAATTAATTTATGTAGAACTTTTCACTATAATATATTTTAGGGTCAACGTCAAAGATCTATTTCATTTTAACCTCCATTTTGTGATTGTTAAAAGCTTAGGTAAACATTTTGTATTTTTAAGAATGCTACATGTACAGCGGGGAGGTTTGTGGTTAAGTCTTTCATCACAAATCTTCCAAAATCCCCTGTCAAAATCTCTAGTTCGAGAAATGCTGCCACTGCATTGAAAAATAAATGTGAAAATGATCATGAAGCTTTTAGAAAATATCTTTGAAAAAAGTGTGTTATTTCATCAACATAAGTGTCATGTCTGTTCCAGCTACTTAATAATATCTCACAGT
The DNA here is from genome assembly GCA_038088235.1 of Zacco platypus. Lineage (NCBI taxonomy): Eukaryota > Metazoa > Chordata > Actinopteri > Cypriniformes > Xenocyprididae > Zacco > Zacco platypus. The sequence goes on from CM076082.1 coordinate 6,227,773, forward strand.
AAAGACATTATATGATGATGAAAAAGAGGAACAAGCCATAAAAGGCCATGACCACTTGAAAAAGATTTTGTTTTTACAGTTCCTTCCTTCTCTTTTTCGGTAAACAAGGACCTCTAAAAGACACAGATGTGAACGTGAGGAACTGCTCGTCGATATGGTCTCCATTAACCGTAAGCCAACAATGACATAAACTATGAAGGTAAGTATTGTTGAAGGAAATAGTATTTCGGGTAACGCATTACGAATAACACGAGTTATGTAATCAGATTACGTTTTCAAGTAACTGGTAAAGTTACTTTAAAATTTGCAACAAAATATATTGAGTTACTTTTTCAAATAAGTAATCCAAGTTATTTTGTTTTCCAATTTCTCCTGTCCCCAGATAGGAGTAAAGTGCAGAGACGTTGTGTTCGCTGGATCATTGAAAGATTATTTCACTTTTAAGGGACTTTGCCAAATATATATAATAATTATTATATAATAATATTTGCCAAAAATAGAACTTTTTTTTGTTATTAAAAAAACAAAAGAGCAAGCCCAACCCCGGTAAGGAAATGTAACGCAAAAGTAACGAAAGCCATTACTCTCCATAAAAAGTAACACAATTAGTTACTTTTTCAGGGCATAACGCTATATTGCAATGCATTACTTTTAACTGCGTATAACTCTAACACAATCTATTTATCTTTAACACATCTTAAATCTGTCTTACTTTTATTACTGTATTGATTGTAATTTACAATTTATAAGCATAAATAGCATCTGTCAAGAAAGACCAATACAGTACATTAATTAGGACTTAAAATTGTTTAATCGTAAAAAACTCTGAAATTAATATATGGGTCTCCATCCTTGAACATTTTTATAAATGTTTGACTTTCTTCTGTACAGTGAACCTGTGAAATGTTTACGTTTGTCCTCCAGCATTTAAAAGTAGCACCTAAATTATTCTTTATTTGTCACCCAATAATGTCCTGGGAGTCTTTATTTGGTATTTCATGATTAAATGTGATTTTCCATTGCATTTATTAATCAAAATACTATTTTGTATTATACAAAATGTCAAAGTGTGCGGTGTAAATATATTATTTATCATTCAAAATGTGTTAATTATCACACATTACGTTAAATGCACTCACTGTACAATTTTAAACACAAAAGCAACTCTGGAATTTTCTATCTGTATTTCCTCATCAATAGTGCAATAGGAAGTGTTTGGTGCAGGTCGCCCCTCCCATGGTCATAGTCTACTCTATAAACGCCGGTGATCAGAATAGTTCAGCACACTCTCTTAGAGCTCGCGGTCAGACCTCTGTTCTGCAGGATGGCTGAATCTTATGTGCGACACGTGGAACTGTTAGGCTTTGAGAAAAGATTCTTTCCCAGCCAGCACTATGTAAGTAAACTACTCAAAAATCAGCATTTCACATTTGATATTTCACACATTATTGTGAAATATCAAGACAAGTGCATAAACAAGTAAAGTTTACAGTTGTCATGGAGGATGTTTTATTTATAACGCAAAATAAATCTTTTTTTTTTTCTAAAGGTGTACATGCTCCTGGTTAAATGGAGTGATCAGTCTGAAAAGCTGGTGTACAGACGCTATCCAGAAATCCACACATTTCATGTGAGTCTCTCTTTCAGTTTTCTACAATTGAAAATATGGTTTACAGTTGCATTTCCCTTTTCCAAACGGATTTCTTTTTCATTGCTGCAAGCATTTCCTGTATTTCACTTTACAATAAGTTCTCTTTAGTGCATTTAACAGCACTAACTAACAATGAGCAATAAATTTGTTACAGTATTATACATTAAAAAGAGTACAATTATAGTTAATAATAGTTCAAAATCATTAAAATGAACAGACACAATTTTTTGTTTTAATAATGTTTTAGTACACTGTAAAACAGTTCAGAATACTCAAAATATTTAAGTAAACAACTCAAAGATTATTTTAGTAGAACTCAAAAAAAATGATTTTGTACTACGCACTGAAATTGTTTTAAGTTGCGTCAATGATTTAACAGTCTTTAATTGCAGTCATATGTTACTGGTGCTGTTTTACAGGTTTACAGTGTACATGTTGAAATTAACATTAAGGGTAATAAATGCTTTAGAAGTATTTTTGGGTGTTAGTTCATGCTAACTAATGCTGTTAACTATTGCAAAGTTTTACTAAAATTATTTTCTGTAACATGTAATCAGTCTGCAAAAAGTAGATGAAAATTAATGTAAAAGTCTGTAATTCATTTACAGAAAACATTGAAGGAAATGTTCCCTATTGAGGCAGGAGACATTGATGCAAAGGACAGAATCATTCCCACATTACCAGGTACCATGTCTTTACAGTCACTTTTGTACGGAGCCCCTAAAGGGACGTGGTGGTGGAAAAAAAATGGGATGGGAGGAATTTTTTTTTAAAGAAATCTTTTGCGTTCGCACGCAAAGATATTATCGTTTTCTTGCAAAACCTGTTGTGAGCTCGGACAAAACCTTCCTGTTTAATGTCCCTCCGGCTGGCAGTAGTGTTTATTAAGTCAGCTCGAGCATTAATACACACAAATGATACGCGGCACATTTAGAGTTTGAACTTGTTTGACTCAAATATAAAGAAACGCGGCCAGTGTTTAAGGAGTTCAGTAAAGTTGGCAATATATTCACATATTCGAGCTTCCCGGATCAATAACTCGTGAATTAAACGTTGTTAAAACACAAATGCAGCTATTTCCAATCAAAGTAACGTAGACAACGAGCTACAACAACCCAATTTTCCTCAAATGTGCTTTACAATATATACATTTGTCTCTACAAGCCGGCGGCGAGACAAGGGACCGTCTGAAAAGTGCAAAACCCAAAACCCTTTTTCTCATTTTATATTATGAAAAACGCTCAATACCTTCACTGTAACACGTCACTGCTCTCCTGATGATTGTACTAGAACACCTAGTTTGATAAGAAAAATATATATATAACTTTTATGATTATTATGAAACAAAATCAATAACTTCACTGTTAATAGTAAAACATTTAATAACTTGTAATACCATCAAATTCAGTAAGCAATTATCATGCTGGTCCATGCTGGTTGTAAGTATGTAAACTGCATGACATCATTTGTGTAAAGAAGGCCTTTTTGTGCTACTTGCCACTAAGTGGTGTAACCATCAGGAGAGCAGTGATGTTTTAACTGAGTTTTGTTACACTACAGTGTGTAACATTGAAGTTATTAATGACTATTTTTGTACAAATGCTTTTCTGATTTTGCACTTTTCAGACGGTCCCTTCGAACTTGTCTCACCGCCGCCTGCTAATAGAGACCAATTTATATATTATAAAGCTTGTTTGAGGAAAATGCAAACTCTAAATGAGCATTATTTGTGTGTATTAATGCACGGAGCTGACTTAATAAACACTACTGCCAGCCAGAGGGACATTAAACAGGAAGGTTTTGTCCGAGCTCACAACAGGTTTTGCAAGGCAATGATAATATATTTGCGTGCGAACGCAAACATCTTTGCGAGGGAACGCAAAGTTTTGCGCGGGAACGCAAAAGATTTCTTTAAAAAAAATTCCTCCCATCCCATTTTTTTCCACCACCACGTCCCTTTAGGGGCTCCGTACTTTTGACAGTAAATATCTTTTGGAAAGAAAAAAAATCACATCATAAATGATTTACCAGGTTAACTACAGACTTACAGGCCAGCAATAAATAGGCCATCATGGTGTGATACTTTCATTTTTCAGAAAGTACAGAAATAAGTTTTAGGTTTCAGAGTTCCTCATGAGAGGAAACAGCTGCTTCATGTCAAGCATATCATATTTTATGAAAGGTGTCAAATAGTGTTAAAACCTTTTCTATTTGCATGTCATACAATAGCATGCCGTCTTGTTTTGGGTTTTTTGAGTTTGAGTTTCAGTTCTGCAAATGATATTTTATGGGGGATATTGTGACTGATGCTGATAAGGCGTACTTTCTTTGGACTTTCCAGTGTGGAAGACAAGATACAGATATTGAAACAAAAACGTCAATAGTTTGCGCAACATGGTCATACCACAGAGTTGCCTGTATTAAGACAATACAAGTGAAACATTCAATCTGACGACCTGTGATCAAATCTCTCTCAGCTCCCAAATGGCTCGACAATCAGAAAAGTACAGAGACGAGGCAGGCGACCCTTGCTGAATACTTTCGTTCCCTTCTCAACCTGCCGCCGAAGATCTCTCGCTGTCAGCTTGTACATGACTTTTTGAAAATGCAGCCTGAAGATGAAACTCCACCAGCACCGCACCCGTAAGTCTGTCTGGTTAAAGTTAGTTGCAGCTGTGGCTTAGTGGATAATGTTCTAATGCTTTCAGCCATGGCCAATGCTCAAGTATTGCTCATCTCGTGGGAAAATGAAACATTTTACAAGGTGGCGATTTCCAATGAATACGATGTGAATAATACAAAAATGGGTAACACTTTAGTTCAGAGTCCAATTCTCACTATTAACCATTAAAAATGTTTAAAAATCTTTAGAAAAAAACAAACCCATCACTGAGGGCATAAGCAGATCGTACAAAAATTACGAATGAGATCTGATGAACGAATTCATATGAATTAGCCACCAATTTGACAAAATAGTTAAGAATTGCCATGAGATTGTGCTGTCCTTCCTGTGCTGCATCCTATCTGCTTTGTACTATGAATTAAAAATGACAAAAAAATCAGTGCAAAAGTTGAACAACTTTTACTTTAAGAACGCAGTATTCACAGATTTTATTTTTTTTTAGATACAAAAGAAATGAGACCTTTATCATGTCCACAAACAGAGCACGGAGCAACACCACATCAGGTAAGAGCAACTTTCGAGTTTTTGATCATTTAATTGCAAAATACCGTATGGCATTTTTTTAGAGCTGTTGTTCTTTGTACAGAAATCACAGGGCCTATCATGCTCGAGAGCTACAGGGTGATCGCAGACTACAGCAAGAGCTCAAAGTATGAGCTCACCCTAAAGATGGGAGACATGGTGGACATTGTGGAAAAAAGCCCCAATGGTGAGGGAAAAAAAAAAAAAAAAAAAAAAAAAAAATATATATATATATATATATATATATATATATATATATTTATATAATACACACACAACCATTTAAAAGTTTGGGTCTGTAAGATTTTGTTTGAAAGTTTTTTTTAACTTTCAATTTTTATATTATATTATATTATTTATTTATTTATTTATTTATTATATTATAATGATTTCTGAAGGATCATGTGACACTGAAGACTGGATGAGAGTAATGATGCTGAAAATTCAGTTTTGATCACAGGAATAAATTATATTTTAAAATATATTCAAATATAAAACAGTTCTTTTAAATTGTAATAATATTTTAATAATATTTTAATAATTAATAATAATTGTAATAATTAAACAAAATAATGTTTTTACTGTAATTTTGAAATTTGAATAATTTATATAATAATATTGAATATATATATATATATATATATATATATATATATATATATATATATATATATATATAGGTGGGGCAGGTGGAGCTGGGGGAGGTGGAGGGGTTCAGAGGAACTCTGATGGCACGCTACAGGACTATTGACAACAATGAACCAGACTATTTAAATGTTGAGCAAGCAATCTAATTAGCTGACAAGAATTTCAAAATATTTTCATTGTATTACACAACTCCTCCACTGTATGACCACTGAAACGTTCAGGCACACCTACTCATAATCTCTTTCCACTCTTTAGAATAACAGTAAAGGGTAATGGGGATCTGACGTGTGTTTACAGGCTGGTGGTTTTGTCAGTGTGAGTCCAAGAGAGGCTGGGTTCCAGCTTCATACTTAGAGCCACTGGATGGAGCAGATGAATCAGAGGAACCAGAGCCTAATTATGCAGGTCAGTGTGTATTTCCATAATACCACTGATATGAGTTAATTGTGCTGTTTGGGTTATGCTGATGAAATTTACATACAACAGGAGAGCTCTATAAAACCATTAAAGGGTATAAAGCTGCTGAAGAGGATGAGTTGACTCTCGAGGCAGGAGAGATGATTGAGGTCATCCACAAACTTCTAGATGGGTGGTGGGTGGTCAGGTATGTGTCAACTAACTTTATCTTCATGGTGTGTCGAAACACTCGAAATGCTTGCAGTCATTTGGTGATTCATGATCATAATCGGATGCCCAAATGTCTGAAAAAAATGTCTTTATGCAGGAAAGAAGAAGAGACAGGCTTCTACCCGTCCATGTTCCTGTGCAGAACGGGAGAGAAGAAAGAGGTGGATGCTGAGAAGAATGTGGTCAGCAGAGCAACACCACCACCCAGAAGGTACAGTAATAATGAAACACACCACATATAAGATAACAATAACTGAACACTTTGGCTAATCATACTTCACAAAATATCAAAAATGTAATACAAAAAAATAAAAAATCTTTTTCCATTTGGGCCAACAGATCTACCATACGCAATGCCCAGAGCATCCATCCTAATGGACGTAAGCGAATCAGTCAGGACTCCTATCGGAGACAGAGCCGACGATTCTTACAGCAGCGAGGAAGAGTAAACTCTCACTCCAGGAATGTGACACGATCTCCACTGCAGGAGAGGAAGACAAATGGAGGTGTGTATTCATAGAAAATATGTCTAGTCCACACACACACACACACAGAACACACACACACACACACACACATATATATATATAAATGCATTACCTAATGTTAAAGGCACAATATGTAACATTTTTAGATTTTGTATGTAGTACATTTTTATATCCAAAATCCACAGAACAATGTTATATATTTTGTTGAATTGGAATACGATTATCCCAAACGTTTCCAACAATGTTTAAATCCAGAGAATTCAGCAAATTTAACTGCTATTTCGCCGCCTCTCAGTGACGTTATATCCTCGTTACCCTCAATTTCCAGTTTTACTTTCGTAGAAACCATGGAAAAACCAAAGATGCTTTAATATATTATGTTTTTTATAGACAGGTGAGCAAGTGTTTGGATACATTCATCGATAGAGAACTAATCATTGTTATATATAGCTCAACACAGTCTTATTGTTTGAATCGCTTGTTTTCTTGATTTATCACGAGTGCCATGTTTCTACCAAGCTTCAGAGACAACACTATTTTGTCACGGGGCTATAATAGCATAATCAGAGAGAGTTTTTTCTATCTTACGATATATTTTTTTAATTAATTGCATTTCATTTAGCAACATAAGTCATCCAGTTTTTATTAATATGACATTCTAATGTCGATCTAGATTACAACAAATTGCAACAAGGTCTCAAAGCAGCCAAATCCACACTCATTTACAGCTTCATCAAGCTATGCCTTTGTTTTGAATGAGTGACCTCTAGTGGTGAAAATTACATATTGTGCCTTTAACAAATCAGGCCTTGTTGTAGACTTTATTGTCCTTATTTATTTATTCAACTATGTCCATTATTTCCTCATATAACTACTGACTGTTTACTTCATGATTCTTTTATGTTGCTGTAACCCTAATGCACATAATACAGAATATGCAGCTCTGGTTGACAAAAATCTCAGACCTGACAGGATGTTTTTTAAATGCTGTATTATGTTTATGTTTGTGCAGAGAACATCACAAAATCAAGCTCTCCTCTAGTAGAAGATCTGGATAAAAGTGTTCCAGTCATTCCTCCTCGGCCCAGTCCTCAGCTCATTCTGGAGCGCTGCACTGAGAACACATCCAAGAGAGTCAGCATACATGAGACCGACTGAAAGCGTTCAACAGCTCGCATTAAAACTTGACTTGAAAATGTTAGAAATGTTCACAGACATTCAGATACTTGCATATTCAAATGCTCTGTTCATTCCTGCCTAGCCCAGAACCTGTTATAAGCTATGTGTGTTTGACATTTTACATGTATAATCACATTTATGTCTAGCCCCTATATGCCAACCAGCTGTATTCCAGTATGCATTTTTATGACTGTGTTTAACCCTATTTGTAATGTTTTTATAAACAGTGATCAATAAATAAATATTAGTTTGCAAATGAAATGCGTGGTGATATGAAGTCAAGAATTTCCTTGGTGCTGTGAGATTATCGTAGGACTGTCATATGTTTGCATGATTAACATATTCATGTACAATGCTATTTCCTTACAAAAAAAGTACTTTGGCATGGTATTGTAACGTTAGATTCAAAGATGATCAAGGAATACCAAAAGGGTCTAAATAACAGTTAGGTTTATTAAATAACTCAGAATCAGGTAATCAACATCAGGTAACAACAAGCAAACTCTGTGAAACAATACTGGACCATGAGGAACTGAAAATAGGAAGCATTCTACACAAGATATAACGAACTAAAGACTAACAGGTGTGATGACTGAATCAGTGTCCATAGAAACAGATTAGTGGCAGGAAACTAAGACAAAGGAAAAAGGAAACTGGCGATAAACAAAATAAAAGTCCATGAAAGTTAAACTAATTTAACATAATTGTGACATGTATCAGATGGTAATGACATGGCAATTTGTCACGTGCCATGGAGCTAAAATTCATACTCCGATGTTTATGGTGGGTAACACTTTAGAATACTGTTCTGTCATTAATGAATAACTACACAGGAACAAATGAGTAACGCAAAATTAACACTCTACGTTAAACTAACAAGAAACTTTAATTAACAAATTAGTAAGTAATAGTTCTTAGTCGAATGTGGTAGTTCACTGATCAATAACTAGCCTACTATTTTTTCATCCCTCCCAGAGAACTAGCCTACAGGTTCATAATTAACATGAATAATGTATAATTAATTCTAAAGTAAAGGTCATGGTAGTCACTAATGACTCAAGTACTACCAAATCATTCTGACGGAATTATTGATTATTTGGAACAGTATTCTGAAGTAAAAAGCATTGTAACGACCTAGTAAAGACTGAAGTCATTGAACGTTTTTGAGGTTTTTGTAAAATTTTAGATAGTAACTCCTTCTGATGGATTTGGTAACACTTCAGTCACTACTAGTGGGTTACCATGATCTTCACTTTATAATTAATTATACATTATGCACAGGGCTGGGTCGGTTACTTTTAAAATGTATTTCACTACAGATTACAAAATACATGCTTTAAAAAGTAATTTGTAACGTATTTCGTTACATTACTCAAGTTTAGTAACTTAATCTAAAACTTTAGAATACTTTGGAATACTGTGGAACAAACACAAAAAAGGTCATTGCAAGTTTTTATCTCACAATTCTGACTTTTCCCTCAGAATTGTGTGATATAAAGTTGCAATTTCGAGTTATAAAGTCAGAATTATGAGATATAAACTCGCAATATTGAGAAAAGTCAAAAATATGAGATATAAACTCACAATATTGAGAAAAGTCAAAAATATGAGATATAAACTCGCAATATTGAGAAAAGTCAGAATTATGACATATAAACTCACAATATTGAGAAAAGTCAGAATTATGAGATATAAACTCACATACTAAATTCACAATTGCAATAAAAAAAATTAGTATTGCAAGTTCATATCTCCCAATTCTGACTTTATAACTTGCAATTGTGAGTTTAAATCTCGCAATTCTGAGAAAAAGAAGTCAGAATTGTGAAATGCAAACTCACAATTGTGAGGGGAAAAAAACAAATTGTGAGAAAGTTGCAGTGAGCTTTTTTACAATTATAAAATGACTCAAACAACGATCACAAAACATGAAAACAGTGGAAAACATGAAACTTAACTCCGCTTTTTCAGACTGTCAGAGTCAGAGAATCACCAATTGCTGTTTAAATGACATTAAAATTCAAAGTAATCACTTTGGTAATCTAAAATACTTTTCAGATGTAACTGTAATCTGATTACCACCCATTTAAAATGTAACTGTAATGAAATACAGTTACTCAAATTTTGTATTTTAAATACATAACTAAGTTACTTGTATTTCGTTACTCCCCGACCCTGATTATGCATTACTCTCTTTAATTATGCAGGGTGCAGTCGTTAATTTTTAACAGTCCTCTGGGAGATGTGAAAAAATGAGGGCAAGTAACCTATTCTAAAGTGATAACTCTGTTTGGTACTTTATAAGCTTTCACACTCCAAGATACTTAAAGGAATGCCACGGCAACGTACTTTTACGACACGTAAACGTTTACATGCTCTTGGTAAAAATTACTCTAACTATAGTAAACTATATAGTGTCAAAAAAAGAAAGTTACTCGAATATAATTGAAAACACGGGAAACGTCCGTCACCTACAGGTTATTTCGACCATTACATCGCCAGCTTGTATTTTACGTCACGCGGATCACGTCATACGTTACGTTGACGCGGAGAGCTGTCATGGCCGCCTCCGTGGAAAACATGTCAGAGCAGCATAAAACACAGAGTGGACTTAATTCACATTATATTACCGTATATATTTCATTTTGCAGTTTACAGATGTACGGATATATGCATGTGTGAATCATATTATATGATAAGAAATATCTGAAACAACTTGACAAATATATTCCAGAGGATTTTCCTATCATTGAGCGGTAAGTAACTGCAAATAGTTCACCTCCAAATAAAATAGAGCACAGTGTTGATGTATATCAGAGTAGGGAAACTCATGTACCATGGTATTTACTCAGAGGCACCTCTTAGGATACCATTATTTTTTGTAATGTGATTACCATATTTATTGTGTTTACATGCTACTCCAAGGTATTTCAGAGAATTTGTTATTACCATGGCTACATGTCCAAAAAAATCATACTTTTTGTTAGTGTTGAATAATTCTCTTCATTTGCATAATGGTCAGTATTGGTATTCAGGATATCAGAATTTATGTTGTATTTTGTGCAGATGTTATAATGGCTTTAGTCAACATTCGCTTCTGTGGCCGTCATGGATTTCATCGGGGTCTCCGTTCATATGCCACACGACCCCTTGGCACCCCAAGAAAGCGGGAGCAGCAAGATGACACGCCCGTGTTCCAGTATGTGGGTCAACACAGGAAGCCCCAAGAGAAGGTGTTTGTGTGGGGCTTCAGCTACACTGGAGCTTTAGGGATCCCAAGCTTTGTAGTGCCGGACAGTGGCAGGAAAAAGCCCAGGAAGTACCAGCTCACGCCTTACCGTCTTGAAACTGAACAGAAGGTTATTTCCTACCCTAACTTTAACAAAAATGACCATGAATATTTGGAATTTTTTTTTTAAAGCGATAGTTAACCCAAAAATTAAAATTATGTTGTCATTTGCTCATCTTTAAGTTGTTGCAAAGCTGTATGAATGCATTTCTTCTGGTGAACACAAAAGAGGAATATGGGTAACCAAACAGTTGATGGGCAATAACTATGAAACAAATAATACTATGGAAGACAGTCAGTGGTGCCCATTAATTGTTTGGTTACCCATATTCTTCAAAATATCTTCTTTTGTGTTCAGATGAAGAGAAAAATTCATACAGGTTTTGAAGAACTTGAGGGTGAGTAAATTTAAACAATTTTCATTTTTGGGTGAACTATCCCTTTAATGGTTAAGTGTCTCATGTTCACCACAGCTGCATTTATTTGATCAAAAAATAACAGTAAAACAGTAGTATTGTGAAATATTATTCCTTATGTTACTGAATAGTACTTATTTCATATATATATATATATATATATATATATATATACACACACACACACACACACACATACAGTGGGGAGAACAAGTATTTGATACACTGCCGATTTTGCAGGTTTGCCCACTTACAAAGCATGTAGAAGTCTGTAATTTTTATCATGGGTATCTTCAACTGTGAGTGACGGAATCTAAAACAAAAATCCAGAAAATCACATTGTATGATTTTTAAGTAATTAATTTGCATTTTATTGCTTGACAAGTATTTGATACACCAGAAAAGCAGAACTTAATATTTGGTACAGAAACCTTTGTTTGCAATTACAGAGATCATACATTTCCTGTAGTTCTTGACCAGGTTTATACACACTGCAGCAGGGATTTTGGCTCACTCCTCCACACAGACCTTCTCCAGATCCTTCAGGTTTCGGGGCTCTCGCTGGGCAATACAGACTTTCAGCTCCCTCCAAAGATTTTCTATTGGGTTCAGGTCTGGAGACTGGCTAGTCCATTCCAGGACCTTGAGATGCTTCTTACGGAGCCACTCCTTAGTTGCCCTGGCTGTGTGTTTCGGGTCGTTGTCATGCTGGAAGACCCAGCCACAACCCATCTTCAGTGCTCTTACTGAGGGAAGGAGGTTGTTGGCCAAGATCTCGCGATACATGGCCCCATCCATCCTGCCCTCAATACGGTGCAGTCGTCCTGTCCCCTTTGCAGAAAAGCATCCTCAAAGAATGATGTTTTTACCTCCGTGCTTCACGGTTGGGATGGTGTTCTTGGGGTTGTACTCGTCCTTCTTCCTCCAAACACGGCGAGTGGAGTTTAGACCAAAAAGCTCTATCAGACCACATGACCTTCTCCCATTCCTCCTCTGGATCATCCAGATGGTATTTGGAAACTTCAGACAGGCCTGGACATGCGCTGGCTTGAGCAGGGGGACCTTGCATGCGCTGCAGGATTTTAATCCATGACGGTGTAGTGTGTTACTAATGGTTTTCTTTGAGACTGTGGTCCCAGCTCTCTTCAGGTCATTGACCAGGTCCTGCCGTGTAGTTCTGGGCTGATCCCTCACCTTCCTCATGATCATTGATGCTCCACGAGGTGAGATCTTGCATGGTGCCCCAGACCGAGGGAGATTGACCGTCATCTTGAACTTCTTCCATTTTCTAATAATTGCGCCAACAGTTGTTGCCTTCTCACCAAGCTGCTTTCCTATTGTCCTGTAGCTCATCCCAGCCTTGTGCAGGTCTACAATTTTATCCGTGATGTCCTTACACAGTTCTCTGGTCTTGGCCATTGTGGAGAGGTTGGAGTCTGTTTGATTGAGTGTGTGGACAGGTGTCTTTTATACAGGTAACGAGTTCAAACTGGTGCAGTTAATACAGGTAACGAGTGGAGAACAGGAGGGCTTCTTAAAGAAAAACTAACAGGTCTGTGAGAGCCGGAATTCTTACTGGTTGGTAGATGAACAAATACTTGTCATGCAAAAAAATGCAAATTAATTATTTAAAAATCATACAATGTGATTTTTGTTTTAGATTCCGTCACTCACAGTTGAAGATACCTATGATAAAAATTACAGACTTCTACATGTTTTGTAAGTGGGCAAACCTGCAAAATCAGCAGTGTATCAAATACTTGTTCTCCCTACTGTATGTGTGTGTGTGTGTGTATATATATATATATATATATAATATTAATATTCTTTGTGGAAACTGATCATTTTTTCAGGATTCTTTGATCAATAAAAAGTTTAAAAGCAGTTTTTTAAAAAATAGATATCTTTTGTAACATTATAAGTGTGTTTAATGTCACTTTTGATTGATTTAATGTGTCACATTTCTTTCAAACAAATCTTTTGAATGGTAGTAAATGTTGTGTGTGTGTGTTTTTGGTAGATTTCCTCAGCAGCCTGTGGATATGGCTTCACCTTACTTGCCTGTAATACCAGAGATCTGACCAAACTGTGGGGCATGGGCCTTAACAAAGATTCCCAGCTGGGCTTTCAACGTACTCAACATGACCGAAGTAAGAAACCCCACAATCCCATTGCATTCCTGTTAGTAACTCACATGCTCTTGGTAAAAATTACTCAGTTCCAGGAATACCAGAAGGTTCAGAATTGTACCATGTATCACACGGGACTTCAAAAAATACTGTAGTGCCCTGGAACTTTTTTGTTAGGGAAGTGGGTTTGTTATGTTAAAAAGTGTTTTTCGAGTTCTGGTCTGATTTTTGGGGGTAGTGAAAGTGTTCACTACCACTTCCTAATGTACATGGGAAAATTCAAGTTCTGGCTGAAGATCCATTATGTTCCTCTTTGAAGGAATGAGTTTCCAACCTTCACTCAATCTACTGCCACAATTACAACTTTCAAGAAACATCCTTTTCCTCAAGCACTTACAACTGCTTTGCTTTGTGTTGGTAGATAAAAGTTATGAGTATGTCCTGGAGCCGTCTCCAGTGTCTCTCCCACTGCTGAACCCTCAGGAGACACGAGTGCTGCAGGTCTCATGTGGACGCGCTCATTCCATGGTGCTCACAGACTCTGAGGGAGGTGAGCAAACATTAGCTGTGTTTACATCCAAAGTTGCGAATTACAAAATGTAACATTCCATAAAACATTGGCGAATAAAGAACCGTTTTCGTCTCATGAGTTCAAAAGTTCGTCACGTCCTGGGAAATTGGTGAAAAATATCTATAGGGTCAACTCAGCCAGAGGTCACTGGCTCAAATTTATATGTTTTCTGTAGAAAGTTAAACATATATTGTGACGAAAGCCAAAATATTAAATGTCATGTATATTTACAGAGAAATCCAATGAATTAGAAATACAATTCCTGTCCAAGCATTTAAATGTCTTAAACTGCAATAGATTTCTATTTCAAATACAATTAAATCATTGTGCTGTAGTCCTTCATGTCTCTTGTTTTCTGTCTCTCATTAGTTTTCAGCATGGGTAATAACGCTTATGGGCAGTGTGGGAGGAAGATCGTGGAGGATGAAGTGTACAGGTTTGTCCTTCAGCAACATATGTCTAGTATTTTGCACCAAAGGACTCTGCTTCACATTATGAAGTGGTGGCAAAACCAAAACAATTGCTTTCCCTGTAACCCAGTAGCCTTGAAATGATCCACTGTGTATAACTTTGATATGCTTTATTTTACGATTTGCTTAGAGTGAAATGTTTATTTAGTATGACAGGGAAATGGGTTTATAATTTGTTCAGCAACATCAGAGGCAATATTATCAACTCAAATATGAATTTCATCCAAGCAGAGAATGATATACTCTTGTTTTCTCAATATTGTGAGTTTATATCTCATAATTCTGAGGGGAAAAGTCAGAATTGTGAGATAAAAACTTGCAATGACCTTTTTTGTGTTTGTTCCACACTTATTAGTATTCTAAAGTATTCTAAAGTATTTAGATTAAGTTACTAAACTTGAGTAATGTAACAAAATACGTTACAAATTACTTTTTAAAGCATGTATTTTGTAATCTGTAGTGAAATACATTTTAAAAGTAACCGACCCAGCCCTGATAACCATTATGAGCATATGGGTTAAGCTGCTTTTTTCCTTTCTTTCTGAAAGCCTGTGTTTAAGAATGGGATTTCAGTCTAATGGCTGTCCTTTTCCTCTATTTCCTGCAGTGGCAGTCATCTTGTTCACAAAATTGAGGGTTTTGACAGTCGAGTCACCCAGGTATGTGATGACACTGTATTACTTTTAGCATGATACATGATTAACAGTTTTACAAGACAACATTTTTACTATCTAATCTACTTGAATTAAAATTTTCTTATGAATCTGTGGTGAGATTCTGTATGGAAGCTTGTTTCCGCCACTAAAAAAAAAAAAGGTAAATGTGACTTTTTATCTCAGTATTTTAGCTTCTTTTCTCACAATTGCGAGAAATAAAGTTTTTTCTTTTTCTAAACTTTTCTTCTCAGATATAAACTCGCGATGGCTAGTTAAAGTTTATATATCACAGTTCTGACTCGCGTGTTATAAAGTCTGAATTCCGAGATATAAATTCATAATTGTGAGGGGAAAAAAAGTCAGAATTGCGAGTTCAAATATGGCCATTCTGACTTTATAGCAAGCAATTGCGACATAGTATCATGCAATTCTGACTTTATAACTCTCAATCGCAAAAATGAATATTAAACCCACAAAAATAAAAAGAAGGATTATGTCTCACAATTCTGAGGAAAAAAAAGTCCAAATTGTGAGATAAAATTATACCTTTTTTATTTAATGGCGAAAACAAGCTTCCATATATATGACCTGGATCTCTTTTTGCGAGATTCACTCCATCTGTCCTGCTCCTCTCGTCCTGTAGGTGGCTTGTGGGCAGGACCACAGTCTGTTTCTAACAGAAACAAAAACCGTGTATGCCTGTGGGTGGGGGGCAGATGGACAAACAGGTTTGTTTCACCATCCTTGTGTCTTTATCTCTGTCCTGTCTCTTTTCTTTCAGTCCTTCTTTCTGTTCTGCTCCATTATGAAACCTTCCTAACGGCATTTTCCAAAAAATACCACGTGACTCATGGCTGAGACCATGTGACCCTTCCCTCACAATTAATGTCTCTGGAATGTATTTTAAGGTCTGGGCCATCACAACAAGGCCTCCTGTCCAGTGCCCGTCGGAGGAGATCTGGCTGGGGTCAAAGTTCAGGAGGTGGCCACATATGGAGACTGTAGTTTGGCCGTGTCCACAGATGGGCAGGTTTTTGGTTGGGGAAACTCAGAGTACCTGCAGCTGGCCTCTGTCACTGAGGCCACACAGGTAAAGAGGACAACATACACAGATAAACAAAGATCAGAAATGATTGTTGACAGAATTGCCTTGAAATGTCACATTTATGTGATTTATGTACATAAAATATATGTAAAATTTCACAATTTGCGCCACAATACCAGGCCGCGCAGCTCATTTGTAAACTCTGATTTTCAGATTAGCTCTCCACGGCTTTTGCCCCTGAGGGGTGTGGGTCGAATCAGACAGGCGGCATGCGGAGGAACACAGGTGGCTGTGCTGAACGGTAAGATTACAGTCTTATTGACGCAAAGCATCCTAGAGTTTATTGAACATAGTTTTTTTGCAAAAGACCCGAACTATCATTGTGTTCTCTGAAGTACAATATAAATCAAATCAAGTCAAGTCACCTTTACTTATATAGCGCTTTTTACAATGCAAATTGTGGAAAAGCAGCTTTACATTAATAATTGGCAAATAATTTTGGCTGCACAGCAGCTCCCAAAGAAAATGGTGTCATTGTGCAGCTTATTCTATATATTATTGACTCATTCCGTTGCAAAGATCAATAGTTATTAGTCTAGTTAATTTATGTATATCAGCACTGGAGAAAACAGTGACGTAATCGTCCGGCTCAGATCAGTTCACATACAACGGCGCCAATGCAGGCATATCAAAAACACTGCTGAATATCAAGCAAGTGTCCCCAACTTAAGCAAGACAAAGGCAACAGCGGCAAGGAACCAAAACTCCAACAAATGGAGAAAAAAACCTTGGGAGAAACCAGGCTTAGTCGGGCGGCCAGTTCTCCTCTGGCCAACAGTGAACACTTGTCCGATATGCAGGCAGAGTTACAGGTCATAAATAAATAGTACATAAATATGGAAATTATTTATTACCATACTTTGTGATCATTTACATTTAGGTTACATTTATATCTAGCTCAGTCATGAAACTCTCGAGGGTTGTTTTTTTCGATTTACAAATAGTTGGAAAGATTTGGGATATTGTAAGTACTGAACAAAATATATAACCCTGGCCTAGTGGTTTTTGAATATTTTACTGCTTTTACTTTTTACGTATTGCATCTTTAATGGCAATTTTCATTTTTGGGTGAACCAACCCTTTAATGTTGAATTCTACCTGCTTTTACAACTATTATGGAAAATTGACATTGCTTTGTAATTTTGGCTTATGTAATGAATTAAATAACTCTATTTTTGTAGAGGAAGGAGAGGTGTTTGTTTGGGGTTTTGGAATTCTGGGAAAAGGCCCGAAACTGTCAGAGTCTGCTGTCCCAGAAAGAGTCCCAGCCACATTTTTTGGGAGGTCAGAGTTCAACCCCAGTGTGAAGGTCTCATCCATCCGCTGTGGACTCAATCACTTTGCAGCTGTCACAGGTAAAAACTTCATGCTGAACATTATCTTTACACTCAAGATATCAAGTATTGTTGTACTGAGTGTAATTATAAGATTCTAGAAATGTAAGATATGCTCTCATACAAGATACTAACACACATTCTGCTGAAAACACCTGCTAATAGTGCTTGCATAACCATGTTGGTATTAAATCCAGCCTGTTTCTTGGCCAACATCCATGTAAATAGAGGGCTGAGTTATTTGCTACATGAATATTGTTTTCAGATCGAGGTGAACTGTTCGTTTGGGGTAAGAATGTGAGAGGATGTCTCGGCATTGGGAAACATGATGACCAGTATTTTCCATGGAGGGTAAGAAGCTAACAATGCTGTATTCTTTTTTGCAAACGAACTAGTCAGTATATTAATTTTTTGATCAATTTAATTACGTGCCAAATAATTATTCGAATTAAGCACAGCTAACCACACATATTTTCTGAGAAAAGCCCCCAATGAACAGAACTCGCTGAATTATTGTGGCACATGAAAACATTAAATAGACAAGAATGTTAATTTGACAACACTATACCTAGTAGATGTTAGATGTAATCCGTGGTCTTTATCCTAATATTTGTCATTTGTTTTAGGTGACAGTGCCAGGCCACGTGAAGGATGTTGCCTGTGGTGTTGACCACATGGTGGCGCTGGTCAAATCCATCATATGAGACCGTCTTTGTAGATTCAGGCAGTCTTCTGTTGCACATCTCAGAACACCATCAGCACGCAAGGGTTCATTATTTCTCCATAAACTTTGGATTTGTTAAGGGCCCTCACTGAGGAGTCTTCATGTCTCATTGCATCAAAGGCTATAGTGTGGATCTCAAAAATAGATGCGAGTCTGACTCACGAATAACTCAAGACCTCTTAAGTTGTCTGCTTGACATTTTGGGGGGATTTCATCATCACCTGAGGTGGACACTGTATGTTCAAACTAAAGCCACATGATCGTTTCTGGATCTGCTTTTCTTGTTAAAAACATTGAATTGTCAGCAGGTAATTAATCTGAAAACTATAAAGGCTACACAAAATGTATATTTAAATTAAAGGATTTTTTTAAATAGTTGGAATGTAACAAGTTGTGTTATTGTGACAGAGTGAAATGGCATTTTGAACAAGTAACAATGTAGGGCGAGACTTGCTTTCGTCCATCAGATATTGATTGGATAATTGTGGTTGGCGTCATGTCAGTGACAGGTTGTGGCAGTAAATGCGTCAGATGCCACTGCAAGCGGGAGGGGAAGTTCTTTTGATTAATGATTACGAGGGCACATGTAAAATTAAGCGCACTGATCATTTATAATAAATACTGCAATATTCCATAAAATAAAGTTGATATCATGGTTTTATGTTAAAGCGGTTACAATCCATCAAGTTGAGTTATGAATTTCATTACCTTTCCAAGCATTTTTTTTTTTTTTTTAAATCACTTTATAAAAAAATGTTTTAGCTCAATTCAAACCCATTGGCAAATTTGGTAGTTTTATGTAATATTTATATTATTATTTATTGCTCATTTATTTTTTCAAGTTATTATGAAAACCACTTTAAAATTCCTTGATATGTGAAGTTTTTCCTTGACCACGTGAATCCTGAACAAGTGGTTGCAAAAATGTGTTTGTAGAACGATAATTTAAAAGGGAAGCAAATATTAACTGAATTTTAAGTGAAAAGTATGTTGTTGAATGACTTTGCCAACATGCAAAAGCAGACTGGGTCTGAAGCCACTTCAAGAAGAAAAATGTCATTTGAAGTTGCATTGAAATTCCTCTTATCCTTCAGAATCAAGTACATTTTATTTGTACCAAACTGTAATGATAGATCACATAATAGTACCATTTATAAAGCAGTGTACATTCTGAGGGAAAAGAAGGGAAGAGTTGAAAGTCACCCTCTTTAATGTGCAAGTATAAAGGAACAGTTTTTGACCTACACTGTCAAGAGACAGAAAAAAAAATCATTAAGGTTAAACAAAAGTAATCAATTCATGATCTTTTCTGGTGTCTGAGCTGGTTTAATCAAATTCTCAAAATCAATCATTTGTATGGGTAGTTAGCTTCAGCAAATATCCCACAGAAATCATTTGTAAATCACAGATATGACTAAATATTTCCATAAACTCGATAACAAATCTGCAATTGGCACATGGTCTAGTTTTCGCATGGTGTAAACCCCCACTGTACACTTAAGAAAACAGTTCAAACAGTGGGAAAAAATAGAGTAACGATTGAAAACAAAAAAACAAAAAATCAAACCTAAATACAAACTAAGCAGAAAAAATGTTTCACGTCTTTAATTGTCAGAACAAACAGGTCACCCCTTCTTAACACTGATAAATGTATGGTTTTGCAAATTTCTGCTTCGTAGCTGATAGAAGAAAAGCTTGTGGAAAAAGACACCCATCCATGTGTAAAGAGCAACAAGTGACCCCTTCTAAAAGAGACTCCTTCACAGGGAAGATACTCATCCCTGGTATTTCACATCAGAAGAGTAAGATCCGTAAGATAGACCTTAAATAAAGTGCAGACAAGGGGAGCTTGAAGGCCTAAACTAACGCCAGTGTCTGCGACACCTGACCTTAACTAACATTCAACAAACGACAGGTTCCCCCAACAGTTTCCTCCAAGGATGAAGAGACAGCTTTGCAAAATACTCGAGTAGTGGTGAAGACTGAAGAGGCATTTTGTGCAATCGCAAGCGCGCAACGACTCCAGGGCGGAAATAATAATGACGCCCTCATCAGGCAGAGCGTTTAAAAACAGTATTACAGTAAACTGCACGATTTGTGTATGTGTATTTAACCTGAACAAGGGCAACAGTTTCACCTCACCTGAATCCTCGTTTCCCATTGTTGCCAACTCTGCTGGGTGGACAGAAATCCCATTGATTGTACTTTGAAGGCAAAAACAACAACAACAGCAACAACAACAACAACATCTAATTCATTACCCAGCCACTTGGCATTGAAACGCGAACACAGGATCGAGGTGAGGGGAAAGAAACAAAAGCTCAATAAAAATGGGAAACTTTCTGAACGACGAGCATGAAAAGCTTCTTTCACAGACTGAACTTGTGACTGGACCATTTTGAAGAACAAAAAAACCCCCCTGAACCATCAAATTGCATCCAGAAAAACATCATGTTTTAGACAAGGAGTGTGTTTATGCCCCGTGTCTTGGCACTGCAAGGGAAAACAGGAAAGAAAAGAGGGAGAGCGGGAGGGAGGGAAGGAAAAACTAAAAATAAATCTAGAGATACATTGGAGTACATTCTGTGTCCTCTAGGAGGAGGACCTGCCGCTAGTACATAATGGTTATTTGCAACGTCTTAAGAATCGCTATCTGAAGTCCAGGCCCTGTTGCCATGGTAAAATGTTGTGCGGAGGATGAGGAGGAGTTGATGAGAGGAAGAGGGGTGAGGAGAAAGAAGAGAAGAAAAACATTGGATTCACACTATCGCAGGGTCCCTGTAGAGGTTGGTGGGGATTTGGGTTTTCTTTATGCAGGAAACAGACAGGAAGTGATGTCGCTCAATACCGACTGCCAGATTAGAGTACCCCCCCCCCTCCCTCTCAATTGATTCCCCATCAGATTCTTCTCCCATTACCACCCCTCAAGTAAGATCTTGGCACTTTAAGAGTTTGACATAAGAAATCTAAATGTTTTCAGGGAAGTGGGACTCCCGTCCAATCGTCTCACTGTCCTGTGCTCTCATTGGTCCTCAAGGCTCCGATCACGCTCTGGATGTTCTCCTCAGGAACCTGGGTGGAGACAAGATGGCTGGTGTTAAACATTGCCCTCGTGTTCTGGTTATTAGGAGATGGGAAAGCGTTTATTTTTGAATGCTGAATCTCACCAGAGCGTGATCAAACTTGAAGGTACTGATATAATAGGCTGGAATGTCAGCGGTCGCCAGCGGTTCAGATATCTGAGCTACAATGCCACATTCATCTGATGGAAGACAAACGACTTTCATTAGACATTCAACTACCACATCCTCAAGTTTACAATTGTGCATTAGATCTTATTTATGGAGGTATTTTGTGCATAGAAGTCTGGTCACATTAACTCTGGTCAAAAAAGTAATTTCAATAGGAAACCACACGATTGGGAATTTCACGAGGGATGACTTCTGGTCATGTGAATTCACCACATTGACCAACCAATGGCAGCTTGGTTTGAAAGTGACGTGTGTGTGAGAGAGCTGTGCTTTATACGGCGGGTAAAATGAGTATTGAATGTCAACGTTTTTTCACTAAACACTGTTCACATAAAATTTTGAACAGACATCGTTATTAACTTAAATCTATACAGACAACCCATAATTTTACAATCCATAAAAAAGCCATGTGTAATAAAGGGAAATGACTCTGAATGCACCAACTGAAATTGTATTTAATAGTTGGTGGAAAAGACTTTTTTGCAATGGCAGCATCAAGGTACATCCTGTAGGACCAAACTTTAAATCTTGAATGTTCTGGATCTCTTGTGATCTTCAGTTCCTTCCACAAATGCTCTGTTGGGTTTATGTCAGGTGATTTACGGGACATTCTAGCAGCTTTATTTTCTTCTTCTGGAACCAATTCAAACTCTCCTTTGCAGTGTGTTTTGGATTGTCGTCCTGGTGGAAGGTCCACCAAAGTCTCATCTTCATCGTACTGGTGGATGGCAAGAAATTCATCTCAAGAATTCCCAGTTCATGGCTCCATTCATCTTCACAGAATATTGATTCTGCCAGTACCATGAGAAGAGACACAGCACCATACCATGATGCTTCCACCTCGAAAACCTTACTGTTGGTGTGGTATTTTTAGGGCCATATTCAAAGCCATTTCTCCTCCAAACATGGGATGTGGTATTGTTGCCAAAAGTAACATTTTTGTCTCATTTGACCACACTAAATTCTCCCAGTAGTCCAGACCTTTCCAAATGTGAGGAAAATGTCAAATGAGCTTTAATTTTGGAGCTTTCTGTGGTGAGCGTACATGGAGGCTGTGGCGGTGGAGTGCATTTCCTATTGTTTTCTCTGTGACAACTGTACCTGCTGCCTCCAAGTCTTTCTGAACTTCTTTCTGAGTGGTCCTTGGGCTACTCTTCTGACTAACCTTCTGACTGCCTGATCAGAAATCTTGCGAGGAGCTCCTTTGCATGGCCAGTTGATGGTGGAATGATGTTACTTTCAGCTGTGGAAAATGGCCCCAATGGTGCTTGCAGGAACATGTAGGAGTTGAAAAATCCTTCTGTAACCCATTACCGTTATGTATGGCAAAAATCTTGTTTTGAAAGTCTTGGGAGAGCTCTTTGCCTCCACCCATCATGAGATGTCCAGTATTTGCATTCAGTGGTGGGGTAAGCCTTTTTCTGACCAAACAACATGCACTAACCCAGGGTAGGAAAGTTCGGTCCTAAAGAGCCGCAGTCCTGCAAAGTTTGCCTCACCTGCCTATTGCCTCAGCAATCCTGAAGACATGATTAGCTTGCTTAGGTATGTTTAATTAGGTTTGGAGCTAAACTCTGCAGGACCCCTGCACTAACCCAAATGATTCCAATTAGCACAGATCGGAGGTAGAACTACTTAGTGAAATCTGTTGCTTTCTTGACTTGCCTTAGCTTACTGCTTTTTCTTACCGTGTTCAATACCCCCCCCCCCACACCCATGTTTAACTTTATTACATAGCTTGCAATAGCTTTACATAGAGTGCAATATTGTGATTTCCTTATTTGTACTGATTGCTTGAGCCAATACATACATTTAGGTGAATTGCTGCATTGGAACTTGGAAAATGCAGATTTTTTTTTGTCTGGAGAATGTTGTCAAACTTTTGCTAATGTGACAGCGCTTTAAGTTGCACCAAAATGTGTGCAGAAATGTAGAGTTTTACAAATCAAACAAAATATGAGTGCTATCATTATGATTGGATGCAGCTAAACATTTGATAACATGTTTTAGGTATTTTAGCACGTTGTGTTCTGGCTGCTTGCTTACTGGCTCAAGTTTAAAGAACCAACCCAAAATTCTGGTTCCTAGATACTGCTCAGGTCAAAGGGATTTTTACTGTCACAGTAACAGCAGGCTGTTCACCCAGTTTTAGCCTGAACTCACCAAACCCTAAGGGTTGTCCTCCAATGCGGACCATTTTCCAAAGCTCTCCTGATGCGCTGGTGAAGAGGACGTTGTTTGGAAACCTGACAAGAAAAGAGCAGCATCTAAACCATATGTAATGACAACAAAACAAAGATACTGTACATTTAATCAGAAATAAAATTAATGACGCCAGTTACAATTTAACCGTAAACACACGGACATGATTCAACAGACTAAAAAGCTGAAAGATGGTGGCATTTTTAAATACTAGCTTAATTTTGATGAAATGACCGCAGACAAAGTTAAATAAAAAGACAAATCCACTTTTACAACCGATGCAGGTTCAATATTATTTAAGTGTATATAACAATGAACTGAAACATTCAAGTAAATATGAAGTTTCCAAGCCATTTTACTTCACCCAAAAATGAAAATTCTGTCAACTACTCACCCTCGTCATTCATTGTTCATCTTTGATACACAAAAGAAATGAAAACCTGAGAGATTGAACATTCCACTAAAAACTGTCGCTTAAAAAAAATTCACAGATGAAGTAAAACTAATGACTTAACTGAAGAGAAACAATTGTTTTTTATGATGAACATTTCATTTATTCGGCAACACTTTACAATAAGGTTCATTAGTTAAACATTAATGTATTAACTAACATGAACTAACCATGAGCAACACATTTGTTACTATATTTACTAATCATAGTTAACGTTAGTTCATGAAAATACAGTTGTTCATTGATTGTTCATGTTTGTTCACAGTGCATTAACTAATGATAACCAGATTTTAATAATGTATTAGTAAATGTTGACATTAACAAAGATTAATAAATTCTGTATAAGTGCAGTTCATTACTAGTTCATGTTAACTAATGAACCTTATTCTAAAGTGTTATTAATTATGCTTTTATTTACATATCAACACTGATCAATGCACATCAAATATGGTAAACTGAAGCTCAAACATACTTCAAGGCACAGGCAGTGATGAGATTTATTCTTATATGTTATGCAAGTATGGTTGTGCTTCTGAAAGAACCAATGAGGTTTCAATATGGGGTTTTATTAAGGTCTTTATAAACTTTTTGAAGTGTCAAAGTTTTGGTTTGGGTGGACTTCCAATGGAGGAACAGAAATCTCAGGTTTCATTAAAAATATCTTTGTGTTTTGAAGATGAACAAAAGTGTTAGAAATGACATTAGGGTGAGTAAATGACAGATTTTTCATTTTTGGGTGAACTGTGCCTTTAAATGTCACATTTCTATTCGAACACGCAAAAGAGATTGGTAATTAATACAAAGTGTCTTACAGGTAGCTGGAGGAAATGTGTTTGAAAAAAACAGTAGGTGACGTCACCTGAATGGTAAAGTCATTTCAGAGGCGACGCATCATTAGCAGGTTTTCTATTTTGATGAAAGATTTCAAAAACAAACCTTTGAATAGAACTTAGTCAGGCTAGATGCCATATTGAATTTAATGCAGATGAAGAAGAGGCTGCAAAGGACAAACTTACAGTCTTTGCAAAGGTATGCACTGTATAAAGGTTCAGAAAACAATTTCACAGCTTTTTAAACCATTTCAAGGCGTTATTGTCCACTGAAAGTCTCCCTCCAATTGACCCTTCACAAAGGGACCCTTTAGTTACTGTTGCTTTGTCTGACAAGCCATGCGCTCTCACGACACAGGTTCTCACACAGTGAAAAATACATTCCGGAGCAAAGAGGACAAATTACGATATACTGTCGACGCGTTGTCAAAGAAGTTTAAACAATAAATAGCGTATAGTGTCTCTTTAATGTGTCGTGACAGATCGCTGTAGCTTGTGAACCGATCATCTCTTCATACTAGTTCATTTATAGCATCAAATAAACATGAATGAACATCAGAAGGAATGTCGTTTCAAGCGCGGAAAAACACGAGTACACAATTTTTGATGTTCAAGTTCACCAACGTTAATCTACTAACTCCCCTGACTGCTTTGTCAGATAAAATAGCGAACTGTTTGCGAAGGGTCAATTGGTCTGTTTTTAAACAACAGCACTTTATTTTATCGTTCACAGCCTTGTTTTCATTCCTGTCAAAAATATGGCACGACCCTGACTGAGGTCTGTAACATGCACTGATGAATGAAGCACAAGACCAGAGGTGTGTATTGAGAATGTAAATGGGGTCAAATGTGTTTTCATGCCGACTTCAATAGTGTGTTAGAGGCAGAGCTGGGTGGGGCCTAACCTCCGGGTTGTCTGCTCATCCATAACTAGAGAGATGTAGCCCTCGATCAGGGAGAAGGAGAAAAAGCGGATGTGTCCAGAATCCTCGCTCTGTCCCCCGGTCTCTTTTGCTCTGTAATGAAGCACAGCAGGGATTCTTGCTATTACACAAGCTTCATTACAGCTCAACTCAACTGATACTTTTACAAGGAAAAGCAAAATGGGAGGAGTATGATAAAAGCAACTCTAATCTGATCTTTCCCTCTAAGGGTTGGCCTGACGCCACTGTCTGAGCAGTAAACAGGTTCAGCCAGTATAAGGAAGAGCAAAATAGTTCAAATGCACACTGTTCGTCTTGTTTCCAGTCATCACGTAATGCACTCCCTACAGCGACCTGTGTGTATTATCATCATTCTCTAATAGATCTGGCAGATGGCTCTCGGTTATGACCATATGTGAGCCAGGAGGAGAGGCCCGGCGTGGAGCTCTTACCCGCCCGAGTAGAACATGACGTCCATGAGCAGCGTGGCCACAGAGGGCAGCGTGTCGGGGTCAAGGCTGGTAACGCAGAACATGTTACTGGGGCTGGAGAGAGGGTGAATGATTGGCCGAGGAACTGAGGAAAGGAAGAAGAGAGTTGTTTATTTTACAATAATGATCTGTAAACATTCGGGCATTAAAGGGTTAGTTCAGCCACAAAGAAATGTCATTTATTACTCAACCCTCATGTCGTTATATGTTTAAAACAGTTGATGCGAGTACAGTGGTTCAACCTTAATATTAAAATAGCGACAAGAATACTGTGCGCCAAAAAAACCCAAATAACGACTTTTCAACAATATCTAGTGATGGCCGAATTCAAAACACTGCATTGAAGCTTTACGAATCTTTGTTTCGAATCAGTGGTTCGGAGTGCCAAAGTCACATGATTTCAGTAAACAAGGCTGTGTTACGTCATAAGTGATTTGCAATTTCAATACTTTACGTGATTTTGGCAGTTTGAAATGTGAACCGAATCACTGATTTGAAACAAAATATTCGTAAAGCTTCGAAGCAGTGTTTTGAAACTATTTAAGACATGACATACAACAGCAGACTGAGAGATTGCTTATATAGCTATTTGGCAACCAGTTAATATCACATCACTTCCAGCCTAGATGACACTAGGAAAGTCATTTCAGATGCAACTAATTAAATTTTGATGGTAGTTTATAAAAACTCTTTACAATAACATGCACCGATGAATTGTGCACAATAAGATCAGGAACATATGTTCAGTTGATTTCATGTTATCTTTAAATAGAGGATGTCAAACATGAATGCCAAAGGCAGATTCTGATAACAAACCACACCACAAGCACTTCCAGCATGTGTTTCTGTATTAAACAGGTCTGACACACGTCTTGATAGTAAAATACGGTCTGATATACAAGGAGATCTAAACTGATCAGTCGACTAACTAGCTTAAATGAATGATTGACCCAAAAATTGTTTTTCGAAAACCTGTATGACTTTAACTATAGAATCAAGATTGTGTTTTATATAAGAAAAAGAGTCAAGTTTTGAAAATGACATGAGGGTGAGTAAATGACAATTTTCATTTTTGGGTTCCTTTAAAGTGCCCCTATTATGCTATTTTAAAGGCTCCTAATTTTATTTGGGAGGTCTCTTACAATTGAGTACAATGCATTCAAGGTCAAAAACACTAATTTTCTCATAATACACATTCCAGCATTAACTTTTTTCACAGAGTCTCTATGATTGATTTAGATGACCCAGTCTGTTGTGATTGATCTACCGCTTGCAGTGCGTGTCGGAAACAAAACACCTATTACCATATCTGAATTTCAGCTCCGGAGGCTTCCTCAGCACTTGATACACAGTGATACGAACTGTAATGATGGCGTCAGTTTTATCATATCAATTCGAGCCCAAGTCCTCATCTTTTGGAAATGCATTCAAAACAGATCTGTTTTCGCAATGCCGAAAACAGCATCTTCTTGATATGTTGACAACATAAACCAAACTCTTTCAGTCTCAGCAACAACTACAGTGTTTGAGGGTTAAAGTAGATGTTGTTCACGGGCAGCCAATGAAGACGATAGTTCAAGCAGGAAGTAAGAGTACCGATGACTCGTTACAGGCAGTTCAGATATCACTTCTACCGTTTGGGAAACTAATTATCATGCATTTTGATCTTTAAAGACCTTTTACACTCACTATATTACACTATATAAAAGGTAATATCAGAAAAAACATAATAGGGGCATTTTAAATCTCAGAAGCATCACTTGGTACTGAAAATGCACAAGATGCCTCGTGTCGACACACCGTCAGACTAATGAGAGATGATTACCCAGTTTAGGCTTTACAAAGCCATTGGTGACACCGGTACTGTTGGCAGCAACAGTTTCTCCGTTGACAACCCTCAGCAGAGTGAATTCTGAAGACAGCGTGTGCATGACCATGGGCAGATCCCTCTCTCGAACCTATAGGCAGAGTCATACATCAGTATTTAGCTTTCATTTAATAAAAACATCATTAGTGACATACCAGGTTAAATGAGCTCAGGTGTTCAAGGAGGGAATAAATAATTGTAAACAATTACAAAATGTATGCAAGACAATGCCAACCCCTGTTAGATAACATACATTCATGATGTACTGCGGTATCTAAACTAGACATGACAAATACCAAGCAAGTTAACTGATGTGCTTTATCCCTCCATACAGAGTACAAGCACAAACCTAATCCAACTTATTTTTTGCATTTACGGCAGAGATGTTCAGATGTTCCAATTAATGAAGACAGCATGAATGTGAAATACAAACATGCACAAGTAGAAACCCAAATATTAGACTTCTGCCTTTTTCTTCAGTAACCAGCTGACTCAAACACATCAGATGGAACATTCATTTGCATTTCAAACACCACTACCAAACCCAGAATACATTACAGTGAAAACAATACATAAAGATGTCTTAAGCAACCAATTAAGCGGAAACTCCGAGTGTTCCAGTGAGGCCCTGATGGGTGCACTAAATGAGCAGCGCACAGCATTTCAAGAGGAACCATCTATGGATATATAGTTTCTTTGGACTATTTTATGAGCTTCTAAAAGCTCCGGAGAACATTTTCAAGGCGTGCATCTAACCATTATTACCTCATTAGAAAATGAAATATGGTCCAACAAGAGCAACATTTTACACCGATACAACAAGAGTAGGCCTGGGCAAAATATATACACACACAATTAAATGAGGCGAGTTGGTAAGTTTATTCGTTTAAATTGCCTGTTTGAAGTGAATTGAGACAAAACTCTAATTTGACAATTAGTTTGCATCAATCAAAAATGTAATGCAGACTCATTTTTACACGTTTTAGTAAAAATGTGCATATTTATGAAA
Organism: Zacco platypus; assembly: GCA_038088235.1. NCBI lineage: Eukaryota > Metazoa > Chordata > Actinopteri > Cypriniformes > Xenocyprididae > Zacco > Zacco platypus. Next base: position 6,257,289 of record CM076082.1, read on the forward strand.
ACTTCCACAAAATAATTTTGTGAAAAACATGCTTTGAATATTTTAGCTACATTTTTACAGTCATTTCTTGCATTAAGTAACAATGGAAATTATGGTTAAGCCTCATAATAATAACAATAATAATAATAATAATAATAATAATAATAAACTGAATACAAATATTAAATATTGTTCCAAATCCATAAGACTTTTCATCTTCAGAACATAAATGAAGATCTCCATTGACAGCCTACGCAACTACCACTTTCAAGCCCCAGTTGGGTAGTAAAGACATTAAAGTAATCCCTGTGACTCCAGTGGTTTAACCTCAATTTTGAGGTGTGAGTACTTCGTTTGTGCATAATTTACCACATTATATACAAAATATTAATCTCTAATGCACGTTCCCTCAATGCCTGCTCATCACATCAACATGCATGCGTCCGAATTCTATCGTGAACGCGCGTTGGAGATTAATATTTTGCAAATAAAGAGGTAAAATAGGCTTTTTTTTTGGACAAAACACTTGCATTGCTTCTTACAGTTGAGTCACATGGATTACTTTAATGATGTCTTTACTACCTTTCTGGGCCTGAAAAGGGGCTGTCAATGGAGAGACAGACAGCTCTCGGATTTCATTAAAAGATCTTTTTGTTATGGGTTTGGAACTACACAAGAGTTAGAATTTTCATTTTTGGGTGAACTAACAATTTAAATATCATCAAGAGGCTGAAATACTATCTGGTATATTTTAAGCTATTAAACTCAGCCTTACACAACAGTGAATCCTTCCCAGGGATGGAAACTTAAATCCATCAACAACTCCCCTGGAAGACAATATTCTTTTTTTTAAATAAATATATATATATATATATATATAAAGTTATCCAAATAAAAGGAGACATTGGTGTGCTCTAGGCCTGATGGGCCAGACACAGACGGGTATTTCTGAACTGCTTTTAAAGTTTTCAGTAACCAGGCCAAGAGCGAAGTACAGAGCTGAGGATGAGAAGGAAATGGCCTCTCCAGTGGCCAAGCACAGGAGGCAGGTCATCTCCTTTCTTTCTATAAAGCTCTGTGATTATTCCTCTGCCTGGGAGCAGCTGGTGTGGAACGTGAACTTTCCGGTAAATTCCAGTAAGCGGCTGCTGATCCACAGCTTTATCCTCTTTACATAACTACCCCCAGATTACCATCGCTCCCACAATTCTTGTTATTTTCATAAACAGGCACTGGTGACTGTGCCACCACTGATAGATTGGGCATGTGTTCTCTCTCTCTCTCTCACACACACACACACACAAAAAATGGAAATGTGCTGAGATGACAGCAACTAACTGTGGTCATGGTAGATGGCTTGGCTTAAGTAAAGGAGAAGTGATGACTAGCTTAGAATTTACTGTATGTGCAGTTTGATGCAAAACGCTTGATTATCCAAAAGCAATAACCAGACATGTCGTCATATGCAATGTCCGTACATAAAGTTACAAGCAACAGTTTCAACTTATGCAATGAATTGGGGAAGCTGTGAATCTGTGTTTTAACTGCTGATAAAATGACATTTTCAGACTACAGATTACAGGGCTTGTTTTTACACAATCTGTTGCAATAGACTGTTGTTCCCTTTCATCCGCCTATTTTTGTGCATTTTAGGATATATATAAAAAAAAAAAACGTTGATGGAAATGCCAAGATGCGCATAAATTCTAAAACTTATGCCCTCAGTTGAAGCGGACACATTTCTTATCCGATAAGACGACGTGCGTAAGCTACAATGGAAACACATTTACAGAATAAATCCCTCGATGTGCAACAAAAAAAAAAAACTCACGTCTCAGTGGATCTGATCGGATAAATGGACTAACCAGCAGATCACTTTCATTGCACAGCATCTCGAATGTTGTTTTAGTTATTCTGAAATGCCCGAGTCAAAGTCTCTCATCATAATGATTAGGTATAATTACCTCCCAGAACTGTCACATGACTGCATTCCTAAACATCAGGCATCCGAATGCAAGATAACATGACTGCATTTATTGCATTTTGTCTGCTCTGAGGCTCAAGTAATTCATGATGTAGGGAAAAAAAGAGCTATTGCAGCAACTTCTAACTTTTATTACAGATATTTTCCGCCAATTTCCCAGGAGGTTACGATTTTGTTTCCTTGAACACGTGGGATGGAAACAGTGCTTTATTCGCAAATGTTTTATGCAATATTCCAATTTTGCGCATAAGTTAAAAATGCAATATTGGATGGAAACACAGCAACTGACATGCTGGATATTTCCATTGATTACAGTTCAAAAGTTTGGGGTCTGTAAGATTTTTAACATTTTGGAAAAAGGTCTCTTCTGCTCACCAAGGAAGCATTTATTTGAACAAAAATACAGTAGAAACAGTAATATTGTGAAATATTATTACAGTTTAAAATAACTATTTTCTAGTTGATTATATTGTTAAACGCATTTTATTCCCGTGATGCAAAGCTGCATTTTCAGCATTACAATCTTCAGTGATCATTTGTTGCTCAAGAAACATTTTTACTATTATCAATGTTGAAAACAGTTGTACTGCTTAATAGTTTTGTGGAAACGGTGATACTTTTAAGAATTATTTGATGAATAGAAATGTCAAAAGAACAGTAATTATTTGAAATGGAATTATTTGTTACATTATAAATGTTTTTAATGTCACTTACATCAATTAATGCATCTTTGCTGAATAAAAGTACCAATTTCTTTAAAAAAAGAAAAAAAAAAGAAAAGAAAAATCTAACTGACCCCAAACTTTTGAGCACAGCGTATGTTTTCTGCCATCAGAGAGTTTATGTATTGTGAAATAGAACAATCAAAAGTTTGGAGATGCTTGACTGAATGTTTGTTTCTCTCGAATTTCATGAAAAGGATTATGCTAAAATGCCTAAAATTATTTCTGTAGATATATATACATTATGCTTACATATGAATTTCCTTATTCTCCTGTGTATATCACTTTTAAAAATATCAAAAGTACTATTCATTTGTATGTACGTTTTAATGGCGAAAAATGACTGAAATTAATTCTGGTGGAAATGCAAACACTACATAATTTCAGCATATAATAATAATAATAATTGAGTTTTAAGAGAATATGAGACTTGTAAAACAATAAACATTTCTTGCTCTCTACAGCCCAAGCATCTATGACACTCACCAATATAAAATCAGTCTGGTATGTCGACAGCATGAATACAGAGATATTATGGTCTGCCAACGGGGCGATGACTGATTTTGCTATTTTCGTTACTCCGATTGGCTGAGAGCTGGTAGCGCTCCCGCCCCCGGACACCACATTAAGAGCCAACCACGTCGCATCAGCCACACTGAGATACTCAGATTCTGGCAGCTCTGAAACAGACCAAAACAGAAAAACAAGGTGTCAAAAAAAAAAAAAAAGTGGCATGTGAGCAATGATTGTGACATTCTGATTTTACTAATGCTAAATCTATCTATCTAAAAGGTACTATGTGAGGAATGAAGACCTTCAAGACCCAATGAAATCATGACAGCTTTTTTTTGTATTGATGTATTTGCTATTGAAACAGGAAGTTGAGGTGGTGCATATCGAAAACCTTTATCGAATCCCTTTTGTCAAACAACAAATAGGCTTCAGTTACATCACTGCCCTTGACATGATTTGATATTTGATAATCTGTTTGAGGTGTTTTTAGCTGGAGGGACTTTCTGATTGTACAGACATTTGTGTAGTGCAACAGGAGTTATCAATATTTTTGATCTGTTTTACTGGAATGTAGCGTAACTTGTAATGTACACATGGATGTTCTGTAAATCTGCTTTGAAACCATGTGTATTGTGAAAAGTACTATACAAATAAATACTAATTCAACTGGAAGAGAAAGACAGTCCATTTGAAGTCTTTTCCTGCCATTCCATCATTTATGACAACACTTCCCTGCTACACTTGACGGAAATTTCTGGATCTTCAGTGAATTTTTCACTGTTATACGGTGGAGGGTGCTGAATATCCGGATCAAAACACAGGCGAAAAAGCAGCAAAAACAAGCGATAGAAGAATTACTAACGCAATCAGATCAAACATTAAACGGCATTTAAATCAAAAAATGTTTTGTGAAAATGATCAAAAATGCTAATTTTTTAAAAGACACTGCCGGGGAAATTGTTAAAAAGTGAATTTTGTCAATGTAATATGGACTCACAGCTAGCAAACACTGACTAATAGCCACAAAACTTCATTGAAGGCACGTGAAATACAGAGGAAGATCTAGACGAAGAGTCTTCAGCCACATTCATGTGTCAGATTTATTGTTCTCCAAATGAAATATGGGGGGGGGGAAGCTGCCAACAAGCACACAAATTTCCTGGGATTTTAAAATACCTGTACCTGTTTCGCAACAGAGCTTCTGGTATCCATGGCAACAAATGGGTTTCACCTTGGTAACCAGTGTGTAATGACATGGATTCACTCAATCAACCACAAAACCAAAGCTTATCCATCTTAACCCCCAGTAACCCATAATGGAAATGTGTGTGTTGGGGGGTTGGGGACCGCTGATGGACAATATGTGGTCAAACATTGGCAGAGAGTCAAGCTACAAAGAATTATAGAGAATCTGTGATACTTTACATGACTTAATCTTGCCTCGCTGCACTAAACCCAGTGCACTCTTAGTAAAAGAGTAACCACAACACCTACCTTTAAAGCCATCTTCATCCACGATGATGGTGTAATCCTCTGGAGTTTCGGTTAAACTAAAGAACTTACATCTGTGGAGAAGCAAAGAGAAAGATGGAAATTATGAGCAGAGAAGAAGCAGAGTTAATAACATATTCCTGAGAAGATTCTATAAACATCAATTTACTCCAACAGACTCACATATGTAGATCACAGACCACATGCACACTTTGCAAGTCAATTGCTCAGGCTTAGGGATTTGAAGTATTAAACTTTGGCACACTACTGAATGGACATGAATGACAGAAGTTTGTTAAGGAGGTGTGCCATTACTTGTGTAAGCTACTTTGTAATTAAAAGAATGAGACAATCAACACGTCGATGGATCAGAACATCATACTGACTTTGGCTGGTAACAAACAACTTGGAAACAACAGCTTAAACACAAATCACACTGCTTCAAGTTCAATGTATTCATGTTCATTTTGTCAAACTTTAATGGTAATTTTAAATGTAATGATTCTTAAACTTTGTACGGTGTATCCATTAAGTAAAGAGCAATATGTTTTACACATACCTTGAAAACATGCGAGTGTAAACATCTAAATGATCTTCAAAAGTCATTTTTGCCAATGTTATGAACAGGGCCTAACACCAACTTCCCACACAGGATGCGAGTAAAGAAATGAGCTCCCATTTGCATCTTCTTGCTCTTGAATATTTAACTTTCTCAAGGCTTAAACTTTTGTGAGATGCAACACTGGACCATCAACTATACCGAGCGTCATTCACGTTTGTCCGTTGTTAGAATTAAAAATAAAAAAAATTTAAAAAAAGTTACAGGCCAACTAGTGAGTGACACTGTTTCATAAACTTGCCAACACCCGTTTTTATTTGTGTTCGGCGAATGTTAAATTTATGTTATGAATAATTAAGGGACAAAAATAACAAAGTCTATTGCTCAGGCTTAGGGATTTTTTTTAATGGACATGACTGATGGAAGCTTGTGGAGAGGACTGCTAATACTTTACGAAAGTAAAAAGTAGACAAGCAACACTCATTCATGTACCAGTAGCTGGTTGCATAAATTAATTAGATCAATCTTAAAAGTTAAACATTCTAATTTTTTTCTATTCTATTTTTCTCTATTCCTAAATATTTGAAGTAAGTTAACATAAAAAGGTTGGAAAAGTAAGACTGATTACCACTTGGTTAACTGTTAGTTAGTTAAAAGTTTTCCTTAATAAAAAAGCAAAAACAAAAAAAACATTGTTTTGGCCATTCTCATATTCCATTACATAAGGGTTTACAGGTCTGCGCAACAAAACTAGCCCAATGGCCAATCTAAAATAGCTCAATTAATCTTTCTCCGTTGGGGGGCCAAATTCTCCAATCTCCACTGAATTTGTACGTCCACAGGGAATCAACCCACAGCAACAACTTAAACGTAGCCCAGTTCTGTGGGAAAACTGCAGACTTTGCAACACCAGCAAGATTAAGTCAGCAGCATTTAGCTCACAGGAACAGTAATCTCTAAAACGGCACCTTTAAATAACACATTATCTTAAGAAATATGAATCAAAAAAATGCTTTACTACACAAAATGGAAATTGGAACATTTATAAACATCCCCAAAACAGCACCCAAACCTACATCATTAATTACTCAAATTCAACAGCCAATGGCAAGTCTCCAACAGCAGACCTTGTGTTAGAAGTAGCTCTGTTTATTAAATTATAATATGCAGTTTGGGTGTAGCATGACAGATATAAATCATATAAGATATAAAGCAAGCATACACCATCGCAGGTTTATGTCATATTTGATTTCTTTGCACAGCTGTGCATTGCATGTAATCCCAAAATCGAATTTTAGTGGAGATGTGCAGCAGAAAGTGGTTTAAAGATTCATCTTTAAGAGTGGAGAGTCTGGTTCGTACACTTTAATATGTGACAGACGTACATATTTTTATTGCCATGTATGAATGGTTTATTAATATTGTGTTGTTGATAAAACTGAAGAGCTTTTGTGACTCGTTCACAAACCATATAGGCATAATTCAAATTGGTTTTGGTGTAGTTGTTGGCTATCTTGTGTTCTGTTTTAACACAGAGCTTGGTCTATTTCAGTTATAATAGAGGTCGTTTATAAAAAAAAAAAGAAAAAAGTGCCCCCTATGAAAACGACCCACCCCACATTCTATATGTTCTTGCGACGGCTCTGCTCACACAGTGTAATTTATTTCCCCAAAGATGAAAAATATATCTGCTGTATGTGCCTGTGCAAGAATAAACCATCATACATTGCAGCACAAATGCCATGTAACCGCAGCTGGCTCGTAAAGCTGCTTGTACACCACAAATGGCTCCAGATACCAGGTAAGAGGAGTCCTTATTTATGAGCCTGTCCACCCACATAGTGTATCATTTTGCCTCTAGGGGGAAGGAAGGCAACTTGTTGACTCTGGAAAGCAGCATCTTATCTGATACTGCTAAAGTAGGCCTGTGGAGGATGATTTTTTTTTTTTTTTTCAAGGTTTTTGCAAGCTGATGGACATTTCTGGTGCTGCGTCACCGAATCATCAAAAAAAAAAAAAAACTTTAGCTAAGAGGTGAAATGACACAGCATCACGTAGAAGAAAGGTATCTGGAGTGTAGATGTATTCATATATGGTATTAATAAAGTATTGTTATAAGCACTAATAGGAAACGCTCTGCTGGGTCAGACTCATAACCAAAATGAAATTTTTAAACGAATGGGCTTCTGAAGGAATTCACTCAGTTATTTTCCACATATTAAAAAAAAAAAATCTTTATGCACCACTACGAGCTATGGGCTGAATTTTGAAGAGAGAAATACAGTGATGGATTTACACTACTTTCAGAGTCCTGAAATGAGCGATAAAAGCAAAGCAATAATCACAGAGGACAGACAGGTCTCATGCCCTTAAATCAGAGCAACAAAACAACTCCATTATAAATTTTCAACAGGCTATGACTCACTTGCTCAGAGCCGCCGCTCAGAAATGTGCTAACAACCGCTCCGAGGTCTCGGAGGACTCACACATTTACTCGAAATTTACCTCTTTCTTTATATTTCCCATTTTTTAGGGGAGAAACTCGGAATTTTCAAGATGGCTGTTCCTGTTTGTCTGGTAATGTTGCTGGAATTGCAGACTGAACACATCATAGTGAAATCCAAAGAAGCAGAACAACCACATTTTACATTTAGTCATTTAGCAGACGCTTTTATCCAAAGCGACTTACAAGTGAGGAAAACAAACAAGCAATTCTTCATGAATTGGCAAATAACACAGGAAGTGCTCACAATACAAGTTTCATACATTGCTCAGTACCAAAAGCTAGAGTAGGAAGGGAAAAGGGAAGGAAAGGTTTTTTTTTTTTTTTATGAGGGGATTAAGTGTTCACGGAAGAGATGAGTTTTCAGCTGTCTCTTGAATATTGCCAGGGATTCTGCGTTCCTGATGAAAGTAGGGAGATCATTCCACCAGCATTTTTTTTTAAAAATTACATATTTTCAGATAACATTACACATTTGAATCAAAATGAAAATTTGTCCTAATGCCATTGCAAACCTAGGGGCCATTTACATAAAACGCACTTTTCCATGTGACAGCGCTACTTTTACTCAGCCTTCCAATGTAAACGCACTAGACGGACGTCTTTAACTGTCTTTTGCAACGTCTCGTACATGAAACAGCATTTTAAAAATGTGGCGCTTAAGTTAAAACTTTTTTTAAAAAACGCGTCTCTAGATTTTGCGCTTTCCTGTCTCGTGTTTTTATTTCAGCAAAAACGCATGTGTAAACCGGCCTTTTTATTTTTTCTAAGGAACACAAAAGATCTAATTTTTGTTCATGTAATATGAAATTTTTTTTTGCAATGTATTTCTTTTTTTATTTTTAAACGGAGGAGCAAAAACAACCTTTATAAAAAAAAAAAATACCCGTGTACGTGTGCGCTATGCCTGAGAAGAATGTAGGCCTGGACTTGATTTTATCTATTGGGAGTTGATTGAATTATGATAATTTTATAAACTAGGAGAGTCAACTAGACTACACTTACTGTACTTCAACAAAAACATTGAAAAACTGCTGAAAAACAAAAAGTCTTTTTTTCTTTTTATGGTGACACTGCATTTGGTTGACTGTTATATTGTATACTCCTGAGTGAGATAAAAAAACGCTTCCTCTATATCTTGCTGGGCAAACTGTGATCCAGCAGAACCCGAGGGCTGACAACAATGTTTCAAACTGTAAGCAACTATTTCTCCCCTCGTGTTGTGCGCATTCTGCGTCGCTCTGAGAAACCTCACAAACAGCTACGAAATAAGTTGAGTCAAGCTGTGCCTCTGCAACAGAAAAACAAGGGTTCCCCCGTCCCCTAGCATAAAGATGTTTGCCAAGTCAAAATCAATTGATCATATCAAAATGCTACTTTTAGATTAAATTGCACTTGGATGCAAAAAAAGCTCTTAAAATGGATTTCATGGTCTGATGGGCAAAACATACAGCAGTGAATACAAAAGAAAACCCTGAAGAAATGCTGTTCAAAGCCAGATGCAAACCACAAGGAGGAATATGTCACTGCAAATAGAACCTGAATGTTAAAAACAGCCCAACTGCAAAGCTTTAAGCTGTGATAAATTTTCAATTCGCAAATTAATAACCCTGCATTTGTAGGCAGACCTTGAATGTTTTTGCTGAGACATTACTTTCAGTATTTTTCCTTTCGATCAGAGGTGATGTCATCATTACTGTTCCAGGCTCCGAGTCGAGACAAAACATCTTAGAGATGAAATGAGAAGTTTAACTCAAAATTGTCCAACTACTAGCCGTTATTTGGTGTTTTTGATTACACTTTATTATAAAGGTGTCATTGTTACATTGTAATTTAATATTAAAGTGTAAATACATAAGTACCGAGTAATTTAAATTAACAACATGTATGGTTAGGGTAGAGTAAGGGATAGATGCACGTAATTATGCATAATTTACAGTTATTTCTATGGTAAGTACATGTAAAAAGCACATTAAAATAAAGTGTTAGCATATTTTTTTTTAATTTTAATATTATCAATACCACTATATGTTAAGCTTACTTGTGTGATATTGCTTAAAGGATTGGTTCACTTCAGAATTAATTTCCTGATAATTTACTCACCCATGTCATCCAAGATGTTTGTCTTTCTTTCTTCAGTCAAAAAGAAATTAAGGTTTTGGAGGAAAACATTCCAGGACTTCTTTCCATAGTGGACTTCAACAGTTACCAATGGGTTGAAGGTCCAAATGTCAGTTTCACTGCAGCTTCAAAGGAATAAGAGTCTTATCTAGCAAAACGATCTGTCATTTTCTAAAAGAAAATAAAAATTATTTACTTTTTAACCACAGATATTCATCTTGCACTAGCCCTGCGATGCACCACCATTATGTAACCACGTTGGAAAGGTCACGCGTGACACAGGCAGAAGTACCGCAGTAGGCATTTTATTTAAAAAAAAAAAAAAATATATATAGTTGTTTTATCTTTCTTTGTAAAGGGAGTTTGACTTAGTTTTTGCACGTTTACAAGCTCGGTTCTTCCGCCTACTTCACACGTTACCTTTCCAACGTGATTACATAATGTGTGCCGCAGAGCGGTGCAAGACGAGCATTTGTGGTTAAAAAGTATAAAACTTTTTTTTTTTTTAGAAAATGGCTGATTGTTTCACTAGACAAGACCCTTATTCCTCATCTGGGATGGTGTAGAGCCCTTGAAGCTGCACTGAAACTGACATTTGGACTTTCAACCCATTGAACCCCAACTTAAGTCCACTATATTGCGAAAAATCCTGGAATGTTTTCCTCAAAAACTTTATCTTTTTAACTGAAGAAAGAAAGACAAACATCTTGGATGACATGGGTGAGTAAATTAACTCTGAAGTGAACTTTATTCTCTAGAATGCAGTGAGACTTTCAAAACAAGCATGTCGAACCACAGAACCAATAAAGCATCTATGCTGATCAAAAACAGCTCTGGAAAAGAGCAAATAAACATGCAAAATAAAAGGAGCCTGAGGTGAATTAGGCCTCTGAACTAAGCTGCTGACTTTTTTTTTTTTTTTTTTTTTTTTAAATCAAGACAGTAACTACAACCTTAACCACTTTAACTCTAGTTAAAAGTGAGTGTGTGTGTGTGTGTGGACGGTATCCTTACATTGTGGGGACCACAATGGTTAAATAAAACCAGTAAATCTTGACATTGTGAGGACCTTTTGTTGGTCCCCACAAGGAAACAAGCTTATAAATCATACAGAATTATCTTTTTTGAAAATCTAAAAATGCAGAATGTTTTCTGTGATGGGTAGGTTTAGGGTTAGGGGTAGTGTAGGGGGACAGAATATACAGTATAAAAACCATTACACCTATGGAAAGTCCCCAAAAAACACAACTCTGTGTGTGTGTGTGTCCACAATCTTACAGGACTAAATGACCAAGCAGGATGTTTCTCCCTGAGGTTCAGACTCTGGAGCAGGACTGGAGATGCGCTAACACACTTTGCTTTACGTAAACACATCATGTGATGGTGCATCATTATGAGTTACAAGGAAACTGCAGAAAGTTACCAGCAGCAATCAATGATTGTGTATTGCTTAACACAATACGTGGTCTGGAAAAAAAAAGACTTTTCTGTTCACAGGAAGTGAACCAATGCACCAAATTAATGCAAATCATGTTCAGGCCACAACTTTTCCCTCCTCTTCCAGTTGTTTACAGGTTTCCAGCAGCACCACTGAGTGTAGTCCAAGCGGATCTCTTTCAAACTAAGGATCAAAACAGGTCAGGGTTTGATTAAAGCACTGAAAAGACAAGCTTCACATCAAGTCATCAGGATGCCCCTCTTCAGCTGTACGTGATCGAGTATTGAGCATCACAGACGGAGATTTAAAGCCACATGCCTCTCAGTATATTTATACCGCTGGCCAAGAAGAAAAACAACCCGGATCACGTACACACACCCCTGTACCGTCGAATGAACTTAAGCAACAGCATTGACAATCACACTGCTAAACAAAACGCTCACGACCGCTTACTTGATGACGTCATGCGCCCCCTAACATGGAGCAAATGTACATTTTGGATTAAAAATGTAAAGAAGTGCTGGAAGTGATCCGGCTCGCAGAGGAGCTGCGTAGCTAATGCGATTCCGCGTCAGATTCTTCAAGATGTTTAACGGACAGCGAACACAGGTTCAACACAACACAAACTTGATTCGTGAAGCTACTTACCTTGTTTTAGACGGCAGGAAAGCTAGTTTGATTAATCCGTGAGTGCAAATCTGGATTCCCTCTTTCGCTATACTTGCTACTTTTAAACTGTGCTCTAAAATGTGCAGCTCCATCTTTTGCGTCTTCTCATTTGTGGTACATCTAAAAAATATTAACTGACTATTCCGTTTTGATAAAAAAAAAAGAAAGAATAAATAAATAAATAATTAAGTAGAGCTTATGGAGAGGGCTTTAAAACCTTCAAACGGAGCGGAAAGGAGGGGAGAGAAAAGGAAAAGTTATCTGCCGAGGAAAAGAGAGAAAGAGAGTAAAGCGGGGTGAAATAAAAGAAAGCACAACGAGGTAAACGGGAAGGGAGAAAAAAAGAGGACTGTCGGCCCCCGTGTTTCCACTCCGACAAGGATTGGAATGGGCCAGCAGCTGGTAACAGTGAAACAAACAACCTGTCAGTCAAAAAAGGGGGCGGGACGATTTATGCAGGAAGTGCATGTTGGGAAATGTAGTTCGGCGCTACAAGGTTAATCGATGCACATTTTCTTTTCGAAATGTTGTCAATAAAATGCCGTGCTATTTTTGTTTTAGTAGAAAAACAGCGATGTGTGTTTTTGGAACTCGAAATATTTGCCGATATTTTAGTAAAGTCTTTATTCCACTGAAATGACACGATATAGGCCGGCTAGCTATGTTTATGGGGCTTAGGACAAAATTGTTATTGATGGGCGCCTTCTCTCTCAAGCCCAATGAAACTATATCATAGAAGACCTTATACCTATATACACTCTTTATCACAGAGCCTATTCTTTTGATATACATTTTTGATAATCTTAGCCACCTTGCATAAATGTACTTTCAGTAAAGTAAAAAAGTTTTAGCATTAAAAGTCTTGCCTAAACTTGGTCCAGCTTCTTGATTAAGGGAGTGACCCAATTTAGCAACAGACACATTTTATCCCTCTCCTCATCCTTAGCATGTGACCTTATCTCGAGCCTAAACAAAAGCCCGTTAATCATTGACTGTGTCAAAGATGTGATGAAAGCTTTTCAATCAATATCAATCTGTTTTATCAAAAAAAGACAATGGTGGAACTTTGGTTCTTTTTTCAAGATTAAAGATTAGATGTGGAATGAAACAAATTCCTTCATTTTCCCAGTTGTAAATACATGATAAAGCATTAAGTAACTTGAAACAATCATATTATTTGCAAGTAATTCATATAATTTGATTACCAATTTCTAGCCGGAGTGCATCTTCTAATAAAAGGAGGAAGAAGTTTAATAATTCACAAGTGCTGACTATTGGTAACCAGGGCCGGTGCTGCAGAGCGTCATAAAACAACAAGCATTCTTTGTGTGCAGCTGTGATAAGATCCCCGGGACACTCTGATCTTTCACAGGGACAGGCATTGTTCAGTTCAAAGGACAGAACTCCTCTTGGATGCGGTTTCTTTCAGCATTACCACTCCAAAAATACTGAGCTGTAAGCTTTTGACTTTGCACAGGCGAATGGATGTTTGTGTTTAATATCAGGTATGTTTGCACTTAAATTCAAAGTCATGGTTTTAACTTTGAGTCTTTCAAGGACCAACATGTTTTCTTGCCCCAGTAGTTAAGATGAATGCCAAACATCTCTGAAGGATAATCTTTACTTTTACAATCAATAAATTGTTTGGCCAGCAGTAGAAATGCTGACTTGTTTTTGAAAAACTCTCTTCTGAACACTTCGATTGACCAGTACCTTCATATCAGATTACAACTGTATCAAAACAAGGCTCAGTTTTATACCTTTATTACTGAAGCCTTTAGGGGTTTGCAATTTGTTTAAATCCATGAATATTAAAGGCTTAATGAAAACTTGAGTGGAAATTAATCTAAAGGAGATTAAAATAAAATTAACATTGTTCAGGTCAAGCAAAAGCATAGACTTATCACTCCTTATTAGACACCTCATGAACAAATGTGCAGCCTAAAACTACACCAAGACATTCCCCAAAGATCAAACACCACTACAGAACATTCTAGCGCTCACAAATAAAGGCTTAGTAACAGACTCAAAGGCAGCTTGTCAAAGCAGAAGCGGAGCACGAAAAGCTGCATTCGGCAGAGAATCTTTTAATCTGAACCCCATGACCCGCATGAAGCCCTGAGAACCAGTCTCTTAACGGCATGACACTGGCTACACGAGGCTTTCAGATTTCAAATCTTAAGAGCCATGACATGGATTTTTTTATTTGAATGTTCCTGGAGGCTTACTGCGCAAAAAAAAAAGAAAGAAAAGAAATTAACCCTCATTCTTTCGGAAATAATCTTAGGGGCAGCTCCTTTTAGGCTTGTCAGTAAACTCCAAACAGTTGATGTTCTTAACAGGATGACGTTTTAACCTTGCAGGATGTTTTAATGTCAAAAAAAAAAAATCCATCAAGTTGTCAGTTTAAACTGTTAAATTACATGCCCAGAGAAAATCTTTACATTCTTGTTTTGATGCATTTGGGATCTCACACTCACCCAATTATTAATATTTCACACTGTCAAAGACATTGAATATAATAAACACCTACATTCTTACAACAGATGTTTTACACTTTATTGAAAAGTCACAAAAAAAAAATCCAAAAGCAGATGGTTTAGTTTCCCGTGCTGTACGACCTCCTCACCAGCACCAACTGTTGTTAAAGACAAAAGGGCAATTACATTAAATCAAGACGCCAATACAATATGCCACTGACACGGCTTTAAGTAAATAAGGTGTTGCCCCAAAGACCGCAGGCATTTTATTTAGCAAAAAAAACAAAACTTGCAAGACATCTCATAGGGCACTGATGTGGGATCACTGCGTTAAGGATCGCCAGTGAGGAGAAGTGGCTGACCCTCTTTGAAAGTGATCCAAAGATGTGGAAAGGCTCTCACCTTGCAGGTCCGGCTAGGAAACCCTTGACTCCAAATCCAAACCTGATAAAGAAGAAACAATTAAACCTGTACAACCTCACATTTGGAGTTTAGACATTTAAGGAAATGTTCCTAATGAATCACTCACACTGAAGTGACTCATTAGGATGAGTTTTAATCTTTGGTCATGTCCACGGCAAGTCAGGAACCACATATCCTAAAAGCCTTGGTATATGACCAAATGCATGCTCACGCAACTGAAAATGATCAAGACCAAGTGAAAGAAGCCTTACTTGTCATTTCACAGCGAGTAAGAACCTTGCTCGGCCAGCATTTATTCTTCAATCTCACCATATGGGACCTGTGGGCACAACACATACAAGTCAGGATTATCAAGACACGCTGTGGCATTGAAGCAACGTCATAAGGCTTCCAAAAGG
Source organism: Zacco platypus (assembly GCA_038088235.1). Classification (NCBI taxonomy): domain Eukaryota; kingdom Metazoa; phylum Chordata; class Actinopteri; order Cypriniformes; family Xenocyprididae; genus Zacco; species Zacco platypus. Next base: position 6,272,569 of record CM076082.1, read on the forward strand.
GGCAGGGTCACAGTATGCAGATATCCTCCCTGGAGACGGTCTTGGATGAGCGTTGGGGCATGTTGGGTATGTGGTAGAATTGACCACACACCACTGACTCATTCTACCCTGTATTAGACCGGCTGTGCATGAAGACATACATCAAAAACCGCACAGCTTCCAGCTTGAGTGGCGTGATTAATTGAAATAACAGAAATAGCGGCGTCGTAGTGCAAGCGCTGCGATTTAATTAAACAGGCTGTGGTCAACAAAAGGGGGTTTAAACTGACTCGTGTCATTTTAAAGGTTCCTAATTTTGATAAGGACAACAACTTGCATGCATCCAAGGTAGAAAACAAAACAAACCCAGCACAAGTCCTCATCCTTTTGAATATGAATCCATGCTCAGTGGATTTGTAGCGCTGAAAACGAACAAATCAAACTCTTTTGGGCCTCAGCTACATCTACAGTCTTCAGGGGATAAAGTAGACTTCGTTCACAGGCAGCCATGAAGTCCATAGGCTGGCGTAAATTTTTACATCGTTATCCGTGTAACAGGAGAATGGAATTTGACGACTAGTTCCAACAGTTCAGAATCGAATCTCTTTTATAACCCAAGACAATAACTTGGTTGTGCTCTTTGATCTCAAACTTTGTGACATTAAACAGTCACAGTTTGTCACAGCATATTTGGAAAAAAAAAAAAAAAGACTTTAAGGTCTCCCTTAGTTTAAATATAAAACTGCTAGAAACTAATTGGAAGCTATGTGGAACAGAATACTGCTGCAAACAGTGGGCATTGCATAGTTGGGCAAGTGCGTTTGGTTCTCAATACATACAGGAGTTTCATACCATGCAATACTAGTAAACATGTTATACTACTCTGAATGGTCAATGTCAGAGTTAACACCATATAAGAGGAAAATACCATAATGAGGTCTTGTTTCGACCACTGCCAGGACCCAACAACACACATGAGGTCCAATAATAGCAGGTGTCGAGGTTCTCTAGCACTGGCATTTGAACATTCCAGTCAGACATACAACTGGATGCAGATACCAACAGTGCAGGCTAGTGGTTTTTGCCAAATTAACATTACATACCTCTAATACACCGTCATCCACCAAAAAGGTGATGCGCGCCTCCTAGTGGACATTCTTCAGATCACACCTACAGAACAGAAATTCACAAGTGAGATGTTGCCCTTCACCATATCTGACAAATGTATATCCTTTAAGCTCATTGAATGTACTGCAGCGTTTTCCCACAAAACCAATGATACTAGCAACATGGGTAAAGCGATACTGCAGACTTTATCTCTGAGGCATTTCCAACGACTAAGCCCTACTGAGAGGGGCCAGTCGGGATAGACCTCAATGTCAGGTTTTTGCAAAATACATTATAGAAGATAAAAGTCGATACTAGGCCTGTCGCAATTAATCTGAATATGGTTATTTGGTCTCATAATTGCGATTAGAACTGTAATTGTGTGTCGTCATCTAAATTAGGGAAAAGTCAGTTATATAATAACCAACTACATGATTTTCACAGCACCATGCGAATCAAAGTGAAATACGAACTAGCACAAAAATAAGTTAACTAATAGTACAAAATTCATAATCGTGACAGGGTTATCAGATACCATTACAACAAATGAATAAGTGCTAACACAGTGAAATTTACCATTTGAATAAGCTTCCTCAGGAGCAAATCATGTGCTTTATAAACTCCCAGGATTGAGCCAACATTGTGTTCTGGAGCCTGAAAATAAACGGAAATGTAAGCAAAGCATTGCACATGTACATTTTGAACACTAAAGAGTCTGACTGTTCAGAAAGGCACATTCTCTGTCACGGTTTATAAGAGCAGTTGAACATTAAAGCCAATCATCATTACAAAATCAGTCAATTCATTATCATACCAATTAATTCTTACCTACAGTCCTGTCTGTTCACAGGAGGGCCCTTAATGTCACCAGACACCTGCAAGTACACAGCAATTTGAAGTAACACGTAAACAGTAAATAAATTCCTCATGCTAATGTCTCTTCTCATTAGTAACACTGTTATTCGGTGGAGACAACAGTGGGTTGCAAGAGAAGGGAATTGTCATTTTTGCACTGCATTAGTTCCTAAGCCCACTATGATTAGACTGTGACTAATGCGGTGCACATTTAAAGAAAAACTATCAAAAGCACGTACCATTCTGGATATGTCGGCCAAACCACATGGACAGACTCATGAAGTCACTGGAGGAGGAAAGAAAATGGTCTTCATACAGAAACTTATTGACGTCAGAATATCCCAGGCCTCATTGTCATCAATGCAACGGTTTACAGTGATGAAAGCAAACCTGGTGTTTTTCTAGCCACGCAGATTGAGGAATTCGCCATATTTGAGAAACTCCATGCGTGATGCTCTGCTTGGCATTTTACAAATGTGTTCCCCAACAAGGCCCAAAAACATGTATAGGTCCAATATAGCTGTATAGTGGAACTTAATCATTGTATTTAACTACAAAAGAACTAGAAGCTCACTAGTTTTCTCTGTGCACACGAACCTACAGGACTATTCAACCACGTGGTGCAGCACACTGTTCGCTAGAACGTAAAAAAATAAGCCCCTGCTTTAAACTTATTCAGTGGTAACACATTTTAAACTCAACAGGACACAACATGGATAATCGAAACGCTTAAGCAACAATAAAATACCTAATACTCAGTCAGAGGTCTTCAGACACCAGCACCACCACAAACGAGTTGGAGGTAAGGAGGAAGGAAACGGAAGAAGAGCGTCATATTTATACCGCAGTAGTTGCTGACTTTACGACATTTTACGACTTTGCATCCTCCTCTGCGTTTCTGTGGTAACCTTAAGTGTATGTTAACGAGAAGCTGGACTATGGTAGATTTTTGTGAAAAATGCTCTTTCGATAAAAAAGTAAAAGAGGTTACATTTACATGGTATATATTATATGTAGCTATAAGTTGGAGATTTAATTTAGATATTGATTGATGTGATTTTTGTTCAACAGAAAAAGGCCCTCATATTTCATACAGTATGTTAATTTTGATATCTGGATGTATTATTCCAACGAAAATAATAAATATTAATATTATTTTTTATCTTTTTTTTTTTAAAAAAAAAAACCTTTTTTTTAATTATTGATGCTCAGAACAGTACACAAGTAATAACAAACAACAAAATACAAAAGGGGGGACCCCCTCCCCCGAAAAAACAACAACAACGGGGGGACATAATATAAATTGAACATATTGACAAATTATGAGAAATACAAATATTATTTTTTTTTTTATCGATTCAGATAGATTACGTCGCGCGACCTCACTCCATTTTTCGCGCCAGTATATTCATACGTCACACGAGTTATATCGAAGTACCATTGACCATAAAAACTACCTGTGAGATTGCCAGTTTTTTAAATTATTATTATGGGGGTTTGTTTTTCAAGGAAAAAGATCCCTGATAAAGCTTACAGATTTTGGTCTGCTGTAGCATCTTCTCTCGGCCTCGGCTGGCTGGGGACCGATAACATCAGGACGGTTAGTGTTACTAGCTAACTTAGCTAACGTTAATCATGACATTCAGCATACTAGCTGCTAGATAATATGTAGCTCTAAATTACTTCTGCTCACTTTAACCCTCTGGTTTTATTAATTCTCAGGTTATGAATTCTTGATATCAACAAATCAATTCTTGACATCAATAATTAAATTCTAGATACCAAGAATTACATTTCCACTAGTACAAACTATAATTGTTGATATCTGTAATTGTATTTTCACTAGTGAAATCTCGCCATAAGCTGCCATTCAAATTCAATTGTTGATATCAGGAATTAATTTCTTACTAGTTGAAATTCCAGTTTCACATATCAGGAATACAATTCTTACTAGTAAAAATCATCATTTTTGATATCAATAATTACATTGTTCCTAGTAAAAATGAAAATGTCTGAAATCAAGAATTCAATTGTGACTAGTTGAAATAGACATTTGCACTAGTAACAATGTAATTGTTGATATCAGAAATTTGCATTTTTACTAGTAAGAATTGTATTCCTGATATGTGAAACTGGAATTTCAACTAGTAAGAAATTCATTCTTGATATCAATAATTGAATTTGAATGGCAGCCTATGGCGAGATTTCACTAGTGAAAATACAATTACAGATATCAACAATTATAGTTTAAACTAGTGGAAATTGTATTGTTGATATCAGGAATTAACATTTTGACTAGTGAAAATGTAATTGTTGATATCACAAATTCATATCCTGAAAATGAATAAAAGTCAAAACAGCTTCATTTGGGAGTCACACTTGCGTTGTTCACGGTCAAAAGTGTGATTTTTAGATTTAGATTTTTAAAAATAATTTTCAATGGAAAAAAATTATCATAATTGCATAGATATTAATTAGTACCATGAAATTCTCCAAAAATACGAAAGAAAAAATATTATTCAGAACACTTGAAATGTAACTTTTTTATTTTCATTAAAATCAATGAAATATATTTCTGTTGAATAATATTTTTTCTTTTGTATTTTTGGAGAATTTCATGGTACTAATTAATATCTATGCAATAATTATGATAATTTTTTTCCATTGAAAATTATTTTTAAAAATCTAAATGCTTTTTTTATTTTTTTTAATTAAAGCAGTGTTTCATGCTCATGCCATCTGCTGGGAGTAAGAAAAGAAAAACATCTCTAATGCCATGTTGTCAGCACTAAATTCCTATATAGCTCTATTTAAGAAGCTTATAAGTTCTCTAGGTGTTTTTAAACATAAATACATAAATAATTTTTTTGTTTGAGATGTTTGAAATCCTGAGCTTTTGCATTAACAACAGTAAAACCTGAACACAGAAAGACATTTTTGTCACACATAACATCTAAACAAAGATGAACAGGAATGTTTTATCAGAGCTAAATCAATCTGGGTCCGATCTGATCTTCATTTGTGTGTATATAATGTGTTGTGTGTTTGTCGGTTTTGTACTCTTTAATGTTTTAGAGTGTAACCTCTTCCTTACTGTCCTTTTTTTCTGCATTGTGCTTGAATTATTGATTTTATTGCAAAAAAAATTGCTTTAAAGACACAACTCACCTCTAAACATTTATTACAGTCTATCTATGGTATGAACTGGTGTGAAAGTAACAGACACAACATCATAAGTGTGACTAAAATGACCGAACAACGCCAGAAGGTTAAGGGGCTAGCAAGCACCAGTATGGAGACGATGTACTTGCCGTTTGTAAAATAAAACTTTCATTGCGTCATCAAATAACTGGTCCCAATTTTCACATCTCTTTCTTTGTCCTAGGAGATGAAAATGTGCCAACTTGCTCTTTCCTCCAATCTGCTGAACTCTTCAGCTGTAGAAGAAGATTATCTCGGCCTGGAGGAACATCTTCAAGAGGTACCGTGGAAATATCATCGGTTCTAACTCATATCTGTACGAGTGTGTTGTGCAGAATTCACTTTTCATATTTGCTATTTTCTGTCACTTCAGTGTTAGTTCCATTTTAAACCAGATCATGTTCTCAAAAGAAGTTGGGATGATCTGCATCTCTATTCTAGAGTTAGGTCTATCACTATTCAGTATTATCACTACAAATAAGACCAAATGCTGATTTGTATCAGCAGTATAGAGGGAGATTGCAGAGCGTATTCAGGTGAGATATTAACAAGTAGTTTTTGTTTGTCTTGTGGACTATATGCAAATATCTGGTATGTGAAATAGTCTATTCAGGAAAGTACTACATAAAAAATAACATGCAATCTTTACGATCCTTATTTTGTTAAAACGATTAACATTTTTGCAGATTCTGTAAGGGGTATGTAAACTTTCCAGCTTAAAGGTACAATATGTAGAATTTTTATATTAAAATATCCAAAAACCACTTGCACAGTGTTATATATTTTGTTAAGCTGTGTACTTACATTATCCTAAATGTTTCCAAGAATTTGTAAATTCAGAGAAAATCACAATTTTAAATAGTGGGCCGTCCCGGTCTTTTCACTTCACATTGCGCCTGTAAATGACGTAATATCCCTGGGCTCACAGTAACCATGGCAACAGACACGGACAGCTGCGTAACGTAAGGACATTTCCAAACATTATGAACCATGGCAAGCAAACTTTGAAATAAAAGGAGAAATAAAACGAGGATCAATATCAGCGTGGGGTTTCCGAGATGGCGAGAGCTTTGTGACAAACTTTGACTTGACAGAGACGGCGCTCTTGCACGTTATTAGACAATATAAGCAAATGTAGGCTATAAGACTAATCAATGTTATATAGTTCAACACGACGAAGTGTTAGAATATCATCAATATGATAATCTAATGTTGATCTATCTTACTGTTAAGTCTATTACAGCCAAGAAACTAATACTAAACATTATAACTTTCCACACACTCATGCAGTTTAGTATGATAGTGTAACGTTAGACCAAGTGAAACAGCGCTGCGTTACCTCACAGTTTTAATTCATCAAATAAACTGACCTGTATGAGTAGTATTTCAGCACTTGTGTGTAGTTCGGTAGAATGAAATGTCCTTGTTTCTTTATATCCCCCGGGACTCGCGCGTGACACTGATATCTGTCTCTCATTAGTAATCGCGTCTGCGATTCTCGGCCACGCCCAGCTTCACACCACAGTCATGTTAAAAACATGCATTCACTCAGCCATAAACATTATTTCCCCATGAATATTATTAGATCCATCGGCATGACGACAAGTTCCCTGATCCCATATTCACTGCGTCATCAATCTACGCCTTTGTTATTGTTTTGAATTGTTTAGTGCCCCCTAGTGGCGAAAAACTATGGATTGTACCTTTAACTGCATATATATATGTATATATATATATACACATATACACACACACACACACACACACACACACACAAAGTCTAGTTTTAAGGAAATATACATGACAATTTTTTTAGTGGAACAAAAAAAAAATGTGTATTGTGTATTGTTGAACTTAACTTTTAGGGTGTTGATGTGTCATGTGTTGATGAGAGACGTCGGACACCTTTACATGTGGCAGCAGGAGAGGGCTGTGCAGGCACTGTTCACTTCTTGCTGCAGCAGGGAGCAGATGTGAATGCCATTGACCGTGATGGACGAAATCCACTTCTAGATGCCATATGTTCCAAGTACTCTTTCTATTTGTGTGCTTCTTACTAGATATATATGATTTCCGGGGACATTTTTACCTCTGTATGGGCAATTATTTATAATGACCCAATTAAATGTATCTGTGTTGTCTTTTATGTCAGATACTTAAATTGAGCTAATTATTTCAATCACTTAGAATACTATAGTAATAATATGTTATCAACGTCAACAGAAGCCATCTTTTTCTGAGAAGCTGGATTAGAAGCTGCATCTGACATGACATGTTTACGCAGATTGTTTAATGCTGCTCAAAGGCACCAATCACACAATTGACCCTTCAACAGTTTGATTGACAGGCGATCTGACCAATCATAACCCCAAATCCGCCATTTTGTCCGACAAAGCAGTCAGGGGAGTTAGTAGAGTAACGTTGGTGAACTTGAACTTGAAAAATTGTGTGTATTTGCGTCTTTCCATGCTTGAAACAACATTCCTTCTGATGTTCATTCATGTTTATTTGATGCTATAAATGAACTAGTATGAAGAGATGATCGGTTCACGAGCCGCTTGGAGCTACAGCGATCTGTCACAACACATTAAAGAGACACTATACGCTATTTATTTTTTAAACTTCTTTAAAAAATGACAATATTTTAAATATGAAACTGTTGTCAGTGTCCGGTTTGCTCTGCGATGTATTTTTCACTGCGTGAGAACATGATGTGTGGTGTGGGTCAATTGCCTAAATGGTTTATATAAATTATAAAATTAAAAAGGAAATCATTACAATTTTATGATAAAAATCATTGTTGATTATTACTCTTGATACTGTAATTATTATTAATGTTGACTAATAGAACACATAGGCCTGGTTTCACAGACATAGCTTAAATTAAGCCAGGATAGGCCTTTGTTCAATTATTTAAGTAGTATATAAGTAGCTTTTATAAACATGCCTTAACCCTCTGGTGCTCTTTGGTCATTTGTTTTTTTTTGTTTTTTTTTTCTGTTTTCTGACTTTTTTTCCTCAATCGGAATGGTGCAAAATTTGGTAAAGGATTTGGAACATGCTATGTGAATACACAAAATCATGAACATGATTTGAAAAGTTTAAATGGTCCTGAAAAAAATAGTCACACTTGTGCTCCTCGCGTTCAAAAATGAACGCATTGGAAATGAATGGAAGACGAATTTCATTTAGGGAAAACTTCTGGCACTGCACCCAAACACCCAAACAAAATCTTACTGAAAGCTCATTTTTTGAGATATCAACCTCAAATTTGGAACACAACTTTTTTTCTATTTATGGCTTTGATGTTCTTGCAGTTTTAGAGTAAAATGTGTTTCTGAAACTGTATATTTCATGTGTATTCATGTATTTCATATTATTTATGTGCATTTTTAATAACAATAAACTTTTTTTTAAAAAAAAAAACCTTTCTCACTTCAGCAATAATTTGCCAAGTGTCATCTTTGAAAAGAGATCAAAATTAAGTTTGTTAACAGTTTAAGTTCTATGCTCAAAAAGTGAATAAATGGATTATAACTACAGCGTAAATATAATTTAGTACCTAAAATTTTTTTTTCTAAAAATAATTTAGTACCTAATTTAGTACCTATAAAATCTCCTAAAAATACAAAATATTAAATAAAAAACATTATTGAACTAAAACATGGTACCTTCATTTCATTGAAGTAAAAAATGTACGCAAAGAGCACCAGAGGATTAAAAAACATTACTAGTGTGCACCTTGAGATAAAACAATGACAGTGGCATATTTTAAGATATGTCAGTGCAAGTTGCTTTCAGTTAAAACAGCTCAAACATGCATTTTAATCTAGGACTAGGCTTAAGCCTTGTCTGTGAAACTGGGGGAGTATGTTTTTGTGTTTGTGGAAATGGCACGTCATATTCTGGCAACACAGACACTTGTTTATTGTTTTTTAAGCACTTCAAATTCCAGGCTTCATATTTGTTATTTGTTTAGCTTGAAAAACTGGGTCTGGGAATACATTAAACACTGAAGCTGTCCATGACTTCAGTCTAGCTCTCTCAAAAACTCCAGTTACAATAAGTAACACTGTCTAAGTTACAAAATGAATCTCTTACAGTACATCGTATCTGCTCTTAGTTGTTTGTGATGAGAATCCATTAGAGTGCAGCATTCAGTCGGTGAGTGCGCGCACTAAACAAAACGGCCTTTTCAGTGGTGACTAATTTAAAAGCGTCTGATTAGACATTGCATTCATAAGCTTTGGTTTTATAGCTTTGTATAACAGGTTGTAATGCTGAAAAAAACCCTCTTTTATGCCATAGTTGACACTTTTCATTCATTATCACATTTCACTTTAATCCTGAGAGACAATAGACAATTTACTTTAACTGTGGAAGGGCTTTTTTTGCCCCTCATCTTGAATTTGTGGGGCATATTTGCCTCAAGCCCCCATTCATTTCCATACCCTGTTGCATATCCACATTTACTGATTCACCTTTTAATTCAATAGGAATCTGGAGGTGGTGGAGATATTAATTTCTGCAGGGGCATATTTTGAAAAATCACCAGATGAAGTTGGGGCTGAGATGTGCTGGTAAGTGGGTTAGTTTTTATTCAAAGGTTAATTTTTCAAAGGTACCACTCTGACAAATATGTTACAGCTTAACTAGATAGCAATAATTGTAGTCTTCTAAATATGGATTATGCTTTTCAGTCTTGCCTACATTGGAGACACAGAACAGATGGAGGTGTGGAAGAAGACTGGAGTCAGTTTTAATGTTTCTGATGCTCACGGTCGAACTCCCTTACATGTGGTGAGGGTTTCTCAGAAATGTTAACTAAATGTTGTTCCTATGAGGAGCATCTGAGCTTGGCTCATCTTCCTTCATTTGTTTTACCAGGCAGTGTGCACCAATCAGCCCGAAATGGTGAAGTTCTGCATCAACAATGGATCAGATCTTGAGGTATGGACACAGGACTTAGAAGAGTTTGGACACACGCTATTTTAAAAAAAAATTATTAATATGTTCCACATTTTAGAATAATAGCAAGCCATCCAAAATAAATAAATAAATAAACAGTCTCATATTTTACAGAGTTTAAAGTGGCTTGATAACACCTTTGCACACCGTTTATTTTCTCATGAGGTGAATGCTGGGATGCTTTTGAGACAGTTTTCATATACGCTGCACACTTTTTCACTGCTTTTCCTTCACTTTTCTGTTCAACTCATCCATTTCGACAAAAGTAAATTAAATTGAAACTTGAAATTTATATAGTCTCCAAACATTAAAGCCTTTCGATCCAAAGGTTTTTAAGTTCTTGAGAAAGCCAGTTGTGTCCAAACTTTTCACTCTTGGTACCGTAAGGATATAAAAGCATCACTCATTATTAACATTATTTCAATCTTCTCTGAAATAACAGCAAAGAGACAAGTTCAACAACAGTCCTGTAGATGTTGCTCAGAGACTAGGCTTTCAACACTTGGTGGAGCTGTTGAGTCCTCAAGCCCATCAGCTCAACCAGGCCACAGATCAGTGAGGAACAGCAGCTTTCTGTGCTTGGGTTCAAAGTTGAACTTTCATCCAGATAATTAATTCTAATTTTTAAAAACGTTGTTTCATTAGGATAGGAAAAAAAAAAGTTAATGTAAGCTTTTGTTTTAGATGTATTTAGACAACTAAAATAAGTTAATGAAGCAATAAAACATTCCTAACATTATTAGTTGGGAATCATTTGTATTCAATATATAACAAGGGCACTATTTTCTTCCAGTTTGATATTAATCTCCAAGACAAAAAGAGGTGAACTCATTTTCAGGTGTTTATTTGATATGGGTTTCCAGTTCTGAACATGTAAATAGCAAATATCATTTGCCAAAGTAAAAAAACAAACAAAAAAAAAACACTCTAGATATAATACTTTTGAAGTTGGACAAAAGTGAAAGTAAAATACAGATTCTGGTGTCTGACGGCACTTGAAATTGACATTATACTGAAACTCTTGATGCTTTCAGTGGTTCATGATTTTCACTATATATGTGACATTTAAGTTGACTAAACCACAACAGGTTAAAGTTCTTATAAATATGGTTCAAATAAACATATTCAAAGAATGTACAGTTAGTAAGGGAGCAAACAGCCAATCGGTTTGTTTTTTAGTTTGATATTTAGCACTACCAGATGCCAGAATCTGAAGTCATACGGGCATCCTCCACCTCGGCCATCACGGCACTATCACACAGTGTAAGGAAACCCATAGTTGTGTCTTTAAGAGGCATATTCCAAGAGACACAATGTTTTAACACAGACAAGAATATAACTTATGCCATATGTATCGTATCGTTTCCATATTAAAAGCTAATATCAATCTAGGAATCTTTGTAAAGTGAGCGGTGCAAAATCACACTGTTACAAAAGAAAAGGCACGATAATTCGGCCGTTCGGTGCAAGATTAAGGTGAACCAAGAGGAGAAATATATTGACTTCATCAGAGAACCACTATAATATGCAAACAATTGCCTGAGAGTTAAAAATGATCAAAACAAGACAAGATTTATTATTTTGTAACATGCAGTCACATGTCCAGTCAATAGAGCAAACTGACGGGCAATGCGATAGCGTTCAAAAGTACAAAAAACGGTCTGAAAAGGAAGGCTGACATTCTTGTAGCATCCAAGAGCAGGAACTCTCTTTTTACAGAAAAGAACAGCAGTATCAAACATTAAGCAAAGTTAATTTAATGACAGCCCAAGAACATTTCATGCATTTTTATGCCATAGATTTTGTGTACAAAAGCAAAAAGATTACAAAAATGTCTTGCACAATGAACGTCGTCAGAGAGCTATAAGGGTTCTCAGTTGGTGAACATACATCGCAGGGCTGTGTACAGGTGTTTAATAAATGATCCGAAGTCTGATCTCCAATCTAGAGTTGCCTTAAACAATGAATAGAATCTACTGGTAGTTTGAAAGAAATAAAAAATAAATAAAAAATATTAAAAAAAACGGTCAAACGTACAGTAATATAATATCTATGATACCCAGCAATGGCATGCTAAATATGCAATAACACAGAAAGGTTAAAATAATACACTGGTTATAATTTAATGCCACAAAATAACACAACTTGATGCAATACACGTAATTAAAATAAACATGTTAAATGACTTTAACACAGTATTTAAAAAAATATATTAAGTATAAATGCTCAAAGGAAGAATAAGATAAACATGCTATTTATATATCTCAAAACAATAGTAACTTGTAAAGGTTTGTCAAGTCTATTTTTTGATTTACAGACTTTACAGGATTTAGAAGAAAAGGTCTTAATGCAATGTATGGATCGGGCTCGGGCACAGTGTTTCATCCGAAAATCAATAATTAACGGCCAAGCAAGAGTTGGATAAACCTCCAAATGAAAGCTGTATAATCAATGAAATTCATTTCTAGTATAGCGCCTTTGTGTGTAAACAGGGTTTGGTCTCTGTTTTCTCTCTAGAAAAATGGCTATTGAAACTCTGTGTGCTTTCTTAATGTCAGTGGCACACTGTTAATTTGCAGTGAGGGCATAGAAAATAAATAAAGGTAAATTACATTCATTAAGTTGACTAACTAGGAGGTTATTCGCTTTTATTAAAAAAAAGAGAAAATATTCTAGCGTATTGTAATTGATGCGGGAAGTGAAAAAAAAATCATACAAATTTGTTGCAAGTTTAAATTGTATGAATTTTTCAACCTCCGCTGATCAAATATAATCTGTCTGTAAAATACAATTGTGTAGTTTATGCCCTGGCCTTAAGACGGGCATCAGAAAGGTTTTAGACTGTATTCTAAATGTAAACAATATGCAGTACTGTTTTGGAAATTGTATTTTCAGAGCCCATTTGCTGCCGTGATGCATACGCGTAATGATACATTTACTGAGAGTTAACGTCTGTAAACAGCATTCTTGAATACACATAAAACCTTGGAGACAGCCAAGAAAATGGAGTAAGAGAACAGTAGAGTGTGGTTAAATATTTGAAGACAGAAACTGATCTCTTGTTGGCTGTTGGAACAACATCTCTCCATTTTCAATGAGGTTGTACAAACACAGATTGATTAAAGACCCTTATATAAGCCCAAAAGCCACATCAAGCCACACAATCAGACTGCAAGCTCAACACCAGGAAAAGTACAAGAGATAGAGCAGGTGTGTTAGCTGGGAACAGATACTGGCACCCATCTCTAAATCAGTGGACTGCTGGAGTGTTGATCTATCCATCGCAGGCTGCTGGGCTGTACATCGACATCATGTGGGAAAAGGGGGCGGGGCTTCACTGCAACCACTTGAAAGGGAGCCTTTCAGTCATTGTACCCTGAACCAGGGAGTTCATTGGTTAACGTGTGCCAGCGCTCGATTTTCTTGTCCTTGTTTTTCAGACAGTCGAACCAGTGTTTTAGCCTCTCGCCATTGGCATTTATACCTAAAGAGACTCCACCTGGAGAAAGGGTGGAAAAGTTCATTAAAACAGCTAAAAACAACTAAAGGCCAGAAGTTCCCCATGGGACTGAGGCCTCAACTACACTCTAAAATATAATGTGTTGGCTCTACAAAAAACAACAACAAAAAACAGTTTTTTTTTGAGTTATGACAACTTTGAGTGAATTTACATTCAACAAGCTACACCGAGTTAGAGGAACTTCATAATTTGTAGCATAAACAATTTTTTTAAGTTGATTACTGAAAAAAATTAAGTTGCTCCAAATGTCTGAGTTGTTACCCTTGAACCGATTAATCATATCTATTTCAGTTCAAATCAACAGCTATCATAGCACATGCTAGCATGTTCCTTACTTCCTTGAAGTGACCATCACATGTACCCTTCACTAACGGACTTGAGGAATAGCCCTTCGTGAAGTGATTCAGGTGTTCTTTTTATTTCGGAATGCCTCTAAAAATGGCGTCCCGTTCCCAAAGTGCACTTCAAGGGTGCAAAAATTCTGTTTGGAATTCACATTATCTTACATATTTTGTAGACTTAAATGTTTGGTGTTCTCTGACATCTGATTGCTAATTCAGCTTGTAAAATTGTTAAACTTGTCAGCTGGATAAAATCAACTAGCTGATACAGATGAAGCTTTGTCGAAATTGAAAGAATGGCTTGTGATCAGAACAAATGGGTTGAAAATCACGAACAAATCAGTATGCCAATTCCTTGTATGCCAACATTTATCATTGGAAATGTTTAGCAAAAGCATTTATTGCCGTCTTAGAGTTTTCTGTACAGTTATAGTAACTATGTACTTTTCAGATAACAAGAAAATTACTGGTCTGACCAGACAAGCAGATTATTATTTTTTTTTATATATAACCCTTTGGCACTGCATTTAGCCAGTAACATAAAATTAAACAAAATTGCGAAAACAAAAAATACAAATATAACATAAAAATAATATAAAATATTAAAAAAAAAAATAGAGAGGTTTAACAAGACTTGTAAATAGGTCCTACCGATGAAGTCATTGGATTTGCCAATATCATAGTCCCATACGGTCACCTCCAGGGTCTTTTTGCTGAGGTCAGCGTACTTGATCTCATAGAAAAACTCCTGCCATTGAAGAATGGAATTAGCAATTATAAAAACATGTATATGTTACAGAATCAGGCTTTGATCAGGTTCATCTTACTTCATTGAATTCGGGGTTGAGGGTCTTCTTTTTGACAGCTGTCTTGTGCTTTGATTTTTTGTTCTCATCTGGCTTGAGATACCTGAAAAAGATTGTTAATATTGATAGAAAGCTGCATTTAGTTTGATCATGTCTTTCCCTTTTGGTAAAGTTAAATTTCTACTAATTTGGCAGTCTTAATCTTAAACAAGCAGTGAAACTGGCACACATTTGAAACACTTTTGAACAAATGCAGAATTGTCATATGCAACAAGTCAATATGTCCACCAGAGGGCATTGCAGCTCTTATATATACAATTTGGAGAGCTGAATGAAAAAGGATATACAAGGTTCATTGCTGGATATTTCCACAATTTGCTCTAGGAGCTTTGTTAAAAAAAATGAAATGTTCACTTAAAAGACAAAAAGATTAAATGCAACCTCACTTCACTAGTCTGCTGACTTCGAGGTCATTAAATGTCTCTTTCTGGCTCTACTCCTCCATGTCTTCTTAATGAGGGTCCCTTACCATTTTAAAAAGACCACCAGATAAGCAGGCAGGCAATAGACTGATTAAAGAAGATTCAGGCATTGAACTCAGCAGCCTAATAATCACAATATAAATTTAAAAATAATATAAATTTCCTTGGTTATTTATTTGATCATCTAGGACTCCATTAAATACGAGTGAAAAACTGAAATAAATCTTGTTCAGTATCGTCAGAAATGTCAGTAGACATTTAAAGTAAAAGTGAAACTTGTGAAAGGCGCATTTCCCTCGTATTGTAGCCGTCTCCCTGGAGCTCTCTTGACAGGGGATGACATTTGCTTCTGTAACAGTGCCTCTGGTCAACCATGTCAGCTTTTCTTCTTAATAAATGAGTCTGCAGTTTAAAATGATGGTTCTTTAGTTATAAAAAATGAACATTACTACTTTTCAATAAAAAGCTAATTTCTTTTAAATCCCCAAAAGGTGAACGTCGTCTGCTATCAATCCAGAAAAAACTGCTTTGTGCATAGACAGGATAAACAGGAATGACAAAATGATTGGAAAATAGCAGACAGAGACGAAATACACAAATATACAAGATTTGCACAAGCAGAAACAACAAATGAATAATTTAGTATTCAAAGCTTCTGTGGAGATAGAACCAAGCTGTTTAAATTGACCAATATTTGCGCATGTAAGAAACAAAAACAGTGCCCGACTACAATAATCCCTCTATAAATGGTTTGATTCAGGAAGCGAGAGAGTTGAGAGCTCTAATCCCCTCTGTGTGCTGAAGCAGAGATCATTGCTCCATTTAGACCAACACATTCCAGTCCTCAAACACAAATACGTCTGCATTTCTCCATATCAAAGACAGAATTCTAAGCTCATGACATGTAACAGAATTGGTATCAAGCGTTGGCATAAATGATTCGGATGCTTGCGTTTGGCAGGATGAATGGATGCGCTTAAGGTTTCCTTACAAACATACACGTGCACACATATACTTCCACATTGTCGGTAATCATTTAGCAAACGCTTTTATCCACAGCGCCTTAATACTAAATTTATTTCTGCCATTAAGTGCCTCGCTCAAAAGCTCACTCCTGTGGGATTCAAACCTACAACCTTTTGGTCACACATCAGCACCTTAAAGTCAACATGATCAAAATTCACACTATTTTTTAAATGCATTTTATTGATCTTATTTTGAATGATTCATCTGTGCACGTTTAATTTTCTTACTATTTCTTTTAACCTCGTCATTCTTAAAGGGGTCCTATTGTGCTTTTTTACATTTTCAACTTTTCCTTAGTGTGTAATTTTGATCGTGAGGTCTGCAAAGTTACAAAGTCACTCCTAAGGGATATCAATGCGCACAAACAAAAAAGAAAAAAAAGAGGGAACGTAGCGCAGCCTATTTTGAGTTGCATTAGTAGTGTGTCAGCATTCCCAAAAGATGCTGTTTTTTTCACCCAGAATCTACACCCCCATTTTTCGGCGAAGGCAGATGAACCTAAGAGAAAAGGTTTGAATGGTTTTTTTAACACTATTCCTCAGCTGTACAACCTCAACCTTTATGTTCTAACCATGTTTCTAACGACTGCTTTCTGAACCATGCAGTTCAATGCAGGTCGGATGTTATAAATGACAGCTATAACATCACATCTGAAATGTAAGAGACTAAAATAAAATATTACCACTGAAAAGTGGTTTGGGTTGATCAGCTTGACTGTTGTTATCGGACTCAGGCTCGAACCTAACTTAAGCCATAGTTAGTGCTATTTCAGTAGTATTTCCAGCAGCCTCTGGAGCTGATACTCGCTGGTTATGGTAAGGGCCGTTACATTTCCAACACGCTCTAAGTGGTAGACCAATCACAACAGACTGGGGCCAGCTGACCGCAGACCGCGCTTTTCGGAAGGCGGGTTTTAAAGAAACCAAAACTAAAACAGAGTGTTCAGACAGAGGGTGAATACAGGTGCTGCAACAATGTAAATTATAAGGAAAAATTAGTTTTTTGGAACATTAAAAAACTAGCAAACCCCATAAACAAAATTATGAACCTGTAAATGAGCATAATAGGACCCCTTTAATTATAACTTCATAACTCAATCTTCTGATAAAATGACATCCTTCTCATTCAGTCCACTTAAACGCTTTAGCCTCTGAATGCTCACGTTTATCTGCCTTTGAATGCAGTGCCCACATCTCAAAATCAACCAACAGCCGATGGATAGAACCAATCTTAAATTTTGAATTGTGACAGACTTTTATAAAAAGTTAGGAAGTTAGAAGGGTCATATTTTCTCTTAATAGTCATCAGAGTCCTGTGGTAAGGAAAATCTCCCACATTATTTGTAATTTTTAGAAAAACGTTAATGCATTCTGAATTCAATGCATGAGAACATCTCGTCTAATTGTTATCCCACAGATTTGAGTCGACTAGCATCACTAAATCCAGCAACAGGAAGCTGGATTTTCTTTGATATTTCTAATTTACATACTCTTATGTGCGTGGATCTTCTGTTCCACATAAAACGTTTTCACTAAATCAATGTGGATATTTTAGTACCTCTGTACAAACAGTTGCATTGTGCTTTTGGTGCAGAATTAACAAAAATCTATTGTTATACAACTGAAACTTCAGCATACGGAACAGGGAAAAGACAGATGATGGTGAGAGGTATGGCTTACGTTTTAACATAGGGGTCAGAGAAGCCATTGGCATCCATGGCAGCGAGATGGGCACAACGGATGATGCCAACCACTAAGCCAGACTTCTGAGAGCTATACTTCAGAGAGATCATGATGCGCCCTCGCTCCTCCAGAGACTTGTCATCTGTCTTGTCAATCTGTGCGTCAACACAAATAGAAAACGGTCCGTCAAGCTTCTATAAAGAACTATAAAGAAAAGGACGGATGTAGACTGTACATAATACAAACAAATATATTGTTCACGAACTTAAACATGAAACCTAGCATTCATTTGTTGCATTTCTATGAATCTGATTGCTTTATCAAATAAAGAGGCAGAAAATTCTATTAACACAAGTGTTGTGTCCCAGTAGATAATTTATTCATTCGCTCAATTAGTTTCATGCACCAATTTCCAATGTTTCCTTGTCTAGACATTTTATGGCAGTGCAGAACCAAAGCCAAGATCATCTCAACTGTTGAATGTGAGGTAAATCTACTCTCTCTCTCAGAACTTTGTGGACCCACCAAAGCCGTCAAGCATGAAGTTAATTAGCTGTGGAGGAGGCGTCTCTGCTCATCCCCCACACACTGCTGTCTCATTTCCGTCCCCACTGGAGATCACAGACACTCTCTCTCTCTCTCTCTCTCTCTCTCTCACACACACACACACACACATTACAGAGTCTCTTCACACAACAAACACAGTTTGTATTGTTTTCCAGCTGGTGGAGTCACTGTGAGGTCTATAAGAGCAGATCTTGACACTCTTTGTGATCAACTTTCTTAACTACCTGTACTGCAGGTAGCAGTCTGTGTGCTGATCTTACAGGTCAACTTTTTAAAAACTTGGAAAATCTCAAAATTTCAGGGTTGGAGTACATTTCATTCCTGTCAAATGTAATTTTAATGTCATTTTTTTTTTTTTTTATTGAAAGACTGATTAGCACAATCGCTGGTGCTTGCATGATCAACTTTAATGGTCACAGAGGCTAGCTGAAAACTAACTTCAAAACTAACTCTCTCCCATTATGAAGGGGAGGACTTGGTCTTGGATGCCCTGAATAGTTCACTTCATCTCAGTTGATTTTCTGCAGGTTACAACTTTACACCAGTAAGTGGCGACCACTGACTGTCTTTATGAGAGTCATTGAGTGTTTACATGCACATTCTTAAACTGATTATGCTTAGTAAGCCAATGCGTGTGGTCACGTAAACACGTTAAACCTTATATTTCTTTAAGGTCAGCCTTCATAACATTGAGGTAGAACCACTGTAGTCACATGGACTATTTTAATGATTTCTTTACATCTTCTGTCAGAGGTAAGAAAGCTCTCGGATTTCATCAAAAATATCTTAATTTGAAGATGACCGAAGGCCTCATGGGTTTGGAACGACATGAGGGTGAGGAATTAATGACAGAATTTTCATTTTTGGCTGAACTAACTCTTTAATTGAGGCTCATTACCTCAATTTCAAAACACCTTAACCTGCATTCTTCAGCTTATTGAAGTGAGCAAGGCTTTTCTTTCTCCTGCTAGAGCGTATAAAGCAGTGGTGATTGTGCTGGCAGAGCTGTGAGATGTGTCATATGTAACAGGAAAGCATGTTTTCTGCAGACATCCAACCAGAGCAAGTGTTCTGCTTTAGGGGAGGAGGAAATATATCATAAATTCTGACTCTTTCTTGATAAACTGTCTTCTCATCTTGTGCAGCTGAAGGAGCAGAAACTGCACAAGTCTGTACAAGTTTCCTGCTGACATTTCAGCATACTTAATGGTTTATTTAACATCACATCTCACATAATAATTAGAATACTCTGAGTGGAATACACGGATGTTTACGTTTGATGCCACCGTAAATCGGGTTAACCTGATTTTGTAATCATGGTCTTGTAAGTCTTGTAAACATGGCTTTTGTAGTTTTACAGGTTTGCATGTAAATTAGAAAATGGGTGAGTTGACTTTTTGTTAGTCACCAGCATGTTGGTGTGCATGTAAACAAGCTCACTGAATCATTCATTCAACCGATTAGCTACAAAATAGATTCATTCAGGAACTAAACACCACCCTGGGCTTGGAGACGTGTTACTCTTTGGCCAGCTCCTGCGTCATCATCACACGTATGCGTCATGTTTACTGGTCTAATGGGGTGTTGACTGGTATTAAGGGTTTGCAACGACATGAGGGTGGGTAATTAATGACAGAATTTGTTGATGTTATTTGATATAATACAAGCACCTTGGTCAAAATTTGTTGTTTTTAATGGTGCTATATAAATAAACTTGACTGACATTGGCTAAAACAGTATTACAGAACTATAATACAGCATTGTTATTGACAACAGAGAGTCATTATTGGAGTATAACAGACCTTGGAATGTTGAGACTGACCAATCAGAATCAAACATTTCAGAGAGCCCCGTAATAATTAGCAATAACAACAAAAAGTCTATCAATTCAACTTTAATTCAATTCAGCTACTGAACATGACCTCTGCCTTTCTAGAGCTACAACTAACGATTATTTTTTCGATTAGTCGACTACTCTAATGATTATTTTTATTAAGTTTTTTTTTATTAATCTAGTGATCTTTTTTTACGTAAGAAGTTAGAACTAATTTAGCAGTTCATTGAGGTGTAGAAACTCTGGGACACGCCATTATTTAATAATACGATTTGATTTTGATTAAAAATAAGCCACTTCTGTGTGGTCGTCCAGTGGTAGACATTTGAAATTTAAAATGAAGAGTGTCAAAGACTTTCTATACAGTCTTAAAAGGAACTTTGATAGTGTTCAAGACATTGAACAAACGTCTCCTGAACCATGTATTTTTCCTCTTGCGCTGTCTGTAATGCAGGGAGTCTTGTGATTGGTTGTCAAGCGAATTTTGGCACATTGTAGCGCTGGTTTGTGTTGAGCAGGCGAGCAACTGAAACCTTGCACGTGTGAAAGAGAACATCCGCGCACATCCAAATAAACTTCTCTGAAATGCAAAACTGATTTTTGTTCGCTCAACATATTTTCTTATTTGCGAGACGAAGATTTTCTCCTCAACTCAGTTCACGCGCGAAATGCCCGTTTTCACGCTCAAAATATGATCTTGCGCGCGCAAAAATTTGGCAGAGATCCAATTCCATAGGTGGAACGCCATTTCGGTTCTGCAAAGGGAACAAAGGACCATTTTATTTGGCCTCTGTTTAAAGTATTCACATACTTTTGATAATCGTGGTCTAGGTTTTTGTGATAGAATGGAACTTTCTCCGTTCCCAGGAGCAGAAGCCGCCATTACGCGAGATGAATGTAAACAGAGTGACGCGTCGACGAATTTTCGTAGTCGACGTAATCGATGACGTTGACGTGTCGTTGCAGCACTACTGCCTTTTTAGCGAAAGGTACTCTAATAAAAGCTACTAGATGAGATCATCCCCAACCCAATATCTGTTCATCCTTTCAATCCATGGAACACTTTGACACATGTCTTAAAACCTTCATCCTCCACCCTCAAATGAAGAAGACGTGTCTACAAAGAAGTGTATCGAATTGCTTTCCTCAACGTTTTCCCTCCATCTCCTGCTAGAACGTATAAAGCAGTGGTTTGTGCTGATCCAGCAGAGCTGTGCGCCTTAAGCCACGGTGCTGACGAAAGACTTCCTGCTGAGCTGGGTTTAGTTTGTGACTGGAGTACATTTTAGATATAAGGTTTGAATCAGGCACAGTGCATCCGGAAAGTATTCACAGCGCTTCACTTATTCCACATTTTGTTATGTTACAGCCTTATTCCAAAATGGATTAAATTCTACAAACAATACCCCATAATGACAACGTGAAAGAAGCTTGTTTGAAATGTTTCACAGCCTTTGCTCAATACTTTGTTGAAGCACCTTTGGCATAAGGCTGTAAAATAAAATGTGGGAAAAGTGAAGCGCTTCCTGGATGCACTGTATACTAACAAACATGTGCCTTATGGGTTTGGGTCTCATACATGGTTGTCAGTGAAACAAAAATGTATTGCTTTGAGGATGTGGCAGGTTTTGAATCGAGGTGTTTTTTTTGTCAGGCGATAGTTGAGTATGAGTACGTGTACGGTTGTTCGTTTTCCTCCGACAGTGAGCAGCCTATAGCTTTATCACACTGGATTCTTTGCTGGTGTTTGTAAGCCTGTCATGTTTGTCACAGATGGTTGATGGATGTGAGGATGATGCTCCAATGATAATTGATTTCTAATTAGTATGTTGATTCTAATGAGAGTCACTTTGGACGTCCTAATCAATTTGGTATCTGAATCTCTTTATGTAGCTTTCAAACTTCCCTCAATTTTCTTCATCACTCACAGACAACCACACTGATGATTAGCTAAACTGAGCTCCTTCCGCCTTCAGACTGATTCATCTCCAGAGATGAAGAGTAAAAGACTGCGTAACTCACAGGAAGCTGTTTCTCCAAACAGTTGCTGAAGCTCTTGGTCTGGTTGGGTTTGAGTTTCTTCAGGGGGATTCGGGTTTCGCCGATGAATTCGTTGTGGCGGAATTTGTCTTCGTCACACACTGAAATCCTAGAAGAAAACAAAAGATTGACAGTATCAGATCTGGGTTGTAGACTTTCAATGTTTGACATTTTCTAGGTAAAATTAGGCAATTTTGGTTTATTTGCTGTTGCATGTTTGACGATCATGTTCGCTTATTTGTGAATAAACAACTTTGGTTTTAACCCTCTGGTGCTCTTTGCATGTCAGTCAAAAATGATCGAAAAAAGTTTTTTTATTTTAATCAAATGATTAAACTATATTTTAGTTTGATGTTTTTTATTTAATATTTTGTATTTTTAGGGGATTTTATGATTTATGCAGTAGTAATAATCCAGTTATTCACTTTTTGAGCATATAATTAACAATGAAATTTCCAACTTAAACTGCTTTTAGCACAGACTGAATTTTGGTCTCTTTTTAAAAAAGTGAACTTGAAAAAAGTTTTTATAATACAATTTTACATGTATTATTAAATATGCACAAAAACATCATTTTCAATTTTTAAATGAAATATGTATTTTACAAAACACACTTACTCTAAAACTGTGAGAAAGTCAAAGCCATAAATCGAAACAAGCTGTGTTCCAAATTTGAGGTTGACATCTCAAAAAAATGAGCTTTCAGTAAGATTTTGTTTAGCTGCAGAACCAAACATTTCCAATTGATGAAATTCGTCTCCCATTCATTTCCAATGCGGTCAATTCAAAATCAAGTGTGACTGTGTGTGTGTGTGTGTGTGTTCCCACAGCAACTTTAACAAGTTTGGTACCATTCCGATGAATTAATTATTATTTTTTTTTTTGGTAAATAAACCCCCAACAGCATCGGGTTAAGCAGATCTTTTTCTTTGCTTGTATTTGGATCCAGAGATGCTGTACTATTTCAGAAGATCCATAACAGCGCCCCCTACTGTACAGTAAAAACATGGATTGGGGTGAAAAAATCTATGTCAGAGAAAGAGTTAAAAGAGTTACATCACCAGGTTAATCTGATGTACCATGTTTAGATCTGAATAACATTTCAAAGCTTTTGACCCACGTCTAAACCAAAATAAAAATAATTTGCACTCAGTTCAGTCAAAGAGATAGTCAGAGGAGTACGTCCACATATCCAGTCAAGTGCTGAAGGTGGTCGTTGCAAACCGATTCCCCACCACAAGTGCTTCATAATGTTCCGAAAAGCACTTTATCTCAGTCAAATACATAGTGTGACTGGAATCATGTATTCAGTATATCCCATATATTCCAAATCACAGCAGAAGCTCCATGGGAGGATTTCGTGCTATCTTTTCACTATAGATGTTCATTTGCATTGAGCTTGCTCACTGTGAAATGAGTTTTCTGTGCTATTTGCAGTATCGGCAAGAACCACTTGATATGTGGGGGTAGGAACAAAGGCACAGCTTCTTTTAGTTTTGTACAGGTCAATAATAACATTTGACTGGATACAGATGAGTAATTCACACAGGAAAAAAGAACGTTCTGCTGATGTCTCTCATTTACAGCACAAACAGATGGCCAGAATAACAACAATTCCATGTGTTTAAGATGGTGAAAGACAATTATTTTACCAATATATGAAAATATCTTTATTTACTCATCCTCCTCATGCCATTTGAAAGATGAAGGATTTTCTGTTAAAGGAACACTATGTAACTTTTTAGCAAATTTTAAATAACGAGTCAATACATATTCAGTATCTTACCCTGTTCACTATGGTAAGCCTATTATAAGTGTTTATATTTTAAGTTAAGTAAAGTCGCGACGTATTGTCAAGTATGGTGACCCATACTCGAAATTGGTGCTCTGCATTTAACCCATCCAAGTTAAGAAGAGTTAACCCATCCAATAAAAAGAGAATCAACATTGGCTTGGCTTTTGGAGATGTCGAGAACAGAGGGATTAGCAATGTTGTAAAAGCGATGTGGAGATGGCGTTGTTGAGTAAGGTATTTTATTGAGCAGATAAACTGCCATATGAAGCTCTCTAACGGAGTTCATTGGAAAGATCTTTTGTGAAGGGTGATTTCATTATGAGTTGTTGTAGTGCTGTGCTGGAATTTATTTTTAATGAAGTAACATGTCTATTATCGGGTATAGCTATAGTAATGCTAGTCAGCTTGAGATTCTTTCCATTTAAACTGGTTATATCTCTTAAGCCTTTCAGTGAATGTTTTAATGTTTCCAATAGATGAAATTCGTCCCCCATTCATTTTCAATGCAGTCAAGTGTGTATTTTTTTAAGGACCATTTAACCTTTTCGAATCATGTTCATGATTTTTTTTCCTCCACATTCACACAGCAAGTGCCAAAACCTTTGCCAAGTTTTGTACAATTCCGATGAAGTAAAAAAAATCTAAAAAACAAAATGTAAAGTTTTTTGGTCAAAAATGACCCAACAGCACCAGAGCAGATCTTTTTCTTTGCTTGCTTTTGGATCTATGTACTATTTCACAAAATCCAGAACATCACCCCTAAATGTATAACGGTGAAAATCATGGATAGCCGTGAAAAACATTTCAATGGTGTGAAAGGCATTGACAGTTTACACTATTTATATCTCTTTAGCCTTTTAGTGAATGTATTATGAGTAATAGGATAATCTCCCTCTCTTTTTTAGTTATGAGCAAGAACCACATTCATCTGCAGCGCCGAAGCACAACCAAAACAATGTTCTTTGGCAAAAGGCATGCAGTTTTGTTTTTTAACCACTAGAGGGCTTAAAGTTTCATAGTGTACCTTTAAACAAAAAGAAATTTTGCAGAATATCCAAGCTGTTCCATACAATAAGTGGATGATTTACAATGTCATGCTCCAAAAAGGATACCAAAAAAATTACCTTAAAAGTAAATATGAATATTGTGAACAAGTCTTCTGAATCTAAATGATTTATTTGAGGGACTGACCAAAACGCAAGTTGTTTACTAAAAATATTGTCTTCTGTCCAAGCTCTCAAATCTCATTCAAGCTTTTGCACATTAAAGCCTGGCACGTCACGATAAGCATGAAGACCAATTTAGTTTATGCAGTGTTTATTCTCCTATGGCTGTGTGCCATCTAATAAGTTCTCCTGTATATGACTCACAGACCTTGAGTTTGGTCTGTTCGTCACAGAAAACCCCCCAAAACAAAATAGAAACAAAGCAAAACTAAAAAATTACAGCTAGCAAAAATGGCAGGTTCTAACCAGCCACTTTTGTCTCTCATGACAGCAGTACTGATCCATACAGATACATTTTCACTCTAGACACGTTTACTTGTTTCAGTTTCAAGGACTGGCATAATCCTCATGCTTTACACCTCATATCATGACTGATTCCTTCAGTTCCCTCAACAAGAAATGTGATAAAACCCCATAAAAACTAAGTTCGAAACAGATGTACAAGTATATGAGACACTTTAGGTGTATGGTCACTATTAAAGAGTAGTCTGTGATAGTTTATGACCTAAAACATTTTCATGTGACGCATTTGTATTAAAAAAAAATAGCCCTATCAGGACATCCAACAATAAAATACATCAAACAGACAAATGCAGAAAGGCGGATTCTAGGATTTCAGCGTGAGCGGTGATGTATTTGGTTGCATTTTATTTCATTATCAGATGAGAAAATAGGAGCAAGCATCTGAGAGCTGTGCTCTGAGCCAAACACTGCCACAGTAATGGAAGGATAATAATTAATGAACCAAACTTGGACGTTTTTAACATCTAATAAGAGGAGGACACAAAGTGAAATAACCTCGTAATCTTAAAACCAATCAGATTTGTAGGGAGGCTGAGATTAAAAAGTAGGGCTGAAGCTCCTCTTAATAAGGTGTAGCAATGCAGTCGATTTGAGTTACACAGCCTTGTCGATAAGGGAAGGAAGAACATACAGAATCCCTCCCAACCCACATTATTTCCATTTGTTTCCTCTCCACTGCATCAACAATGAATTCCTGAATGCTTGTTCTATTCCCATCTGGAAGTTAGATGTGTATTTGTGACATACCATTGCTATTCGTTGCTAAACCGTTCAGCCTGGCTCAGTAGTTCAGTTCTCCAAAAACTTCAGTCATGTTTCAGGTAAACTGGCAATCACACTTTGTTCCCCCTGTCGATAAAGGTCTCGAATGAGGCACAGCGTCTAAAAGGTCTGGTTAATAAAGGCACTTTCCCCCTGTTATGTTACATGTGAATAGGATTGTTTCCCTATAGACGGTGATGCTGGATTGCTCTTCATACTGTTCCTAGAATGCTTTTGTTTTGATTGTGGCTGATTATGGTAGTGTGTATGTTTAATGACAGCTATCCTCTTGGATAATGTGCTGGGAGTTCAGGGATTTTTGCACAATGCAATCACAGTACATTGTGTTTTTCTATGTGAGTTGGATATATTTGTGCATGGCCTTGAATTTACAAAGACATTCCTGAATAATATGGGGGTAGAAAAGTCCAAATTAGTAAGATGTAAAAACAATATATTCTAACAATAAATAAATAAATAAATACTGCAATTAATACACATACATACAAACACTGTTAGTGTTTTTTTTCTATGGTTTCATATTAATTTGGTTATGTGACACACCTGTTCACCTGCGTATTTATTGGTTTTGCTTCAGTATCTGTCTGTTCTCATCACGATTAAGGTGTTTGCTGTGTTTTTCCCCAGTATGCTCGGTTTCTTTTGTTTAAATAAATGGGACTGCTGTGGTAAATCCAGCCTTTCGTTTCGTTTTGTTCTCAACCAACGTTGACAGAACAGACCTAACAAAATTGATTTAGCAGCAGTTCGTATCCTCCTCCTCTCCCAGGGGGAGAGCTCCCTAGAGAGATACACACAGGACTTCCTGGATTTGTACCATCTAGTCCATTACAATGATGGCCTGTGTGTGTTTTTCCAGGCAGGGTCTCAACGGTGAGACGAGAGTGCGCCTGCCTGGAGACAGACCTCTAGGGAGCTTTCAGTGGGTTCTGTTCCACTGTGGATCCTCCTATACCATCGGCTAGATGGACCACCATACTACAGTCCACACCGCGCTCTTTGTGCCACCCACTGCCACCATCCCAACAGACATAAAGCCAGAGCCCACCATATATGCAGAGCCGACGCCTGAGCTGGAAACAGCATCTGTGCCAGTGGGGATACTGGAAGAATATTAGGGGATGAAGTGGAGCCCTGTCCCGTCAGACAAGGCAGATGTGTATGCGCTAAACTAGCACCCTTAACATGGTTTGAGGATATGGAGGATAATTGCACCAAGCCTGTTTCGTCACCCAGCACTGAGAATTATTAATAATGTCTGTATTCCGGCCCTGCCTCCCATTCCCAACTCCTTGACCTGTTGAGAGTCGGCCAAGAGAGCTGTGTCTGAGAATTCTGTCTGTTCCACGTAGGTCAAGGAGGCCATTTCTGAGATGCCTGTCTGTTCTGTTTCGGCCAGGAAGGCCGTTTGGGCCTGCACAGCTCAGTCCACCAGGCCCGTCTTCACTGACTCTCATCAGCCCTTTGTCTCCTCCTACATTACCGGCTCAGTGGACCTGGGGTTGGTAGCTCCATGCCATCACTCCACCTCGGCTCCGACTTGATCAGTCGTGGACTTACGGGCCTTCGTCAATGACTCGTACCTTCAACCCTTTGACTTCCTCTTCCGGCTTCACCTCAGTCCTTGGGTGCACCGACTCCGCCTCAGTCCTCCGGCACCCTGGCTTTGCCTCGACCGCTTGTGCCTGGGGCTCCGCCTTGGTTTTGAGGACCTTCTGTGTCACCCGGTCTCCTTGACTTCGTCCTGGGTCTCCACTGCCAGTCGGTCGTTCCCCTGATTCCGTCTGCCAAGTCTTCACCATGGCTCCTCCTTCCCTCTGACTCCACCATAGGCTTAAGTCAGGGGATTCTGTCTGGGGATTTTGCCCTGGCTCCTTCTACCGCTGGCTCCTCCCTGGCTTCTTTCCTCTGGTCGTATCCTCCCTGGACTTTACCACTGTTATCTCTGCCTTGGCTCTAGTATTTGTCCCATGTGCCTGCCCTACACCCACCTCCTAAGCCCCATCCCGCCCTCGTCTGTTGGACTTTTTGTACTTTGTTTGTAGTTTATAAGGAGCGCGGCCGTGCCTTCTTGATGGGAGGGAGATGTAATGGGTGATCTTGTTTATTGTCTATTTTTTGGATGGGTTTTAGTTCAGTTTCCTATGTTTGTGATTTGTTTCTATGGTTTGACAGTGATTTGGTTGACCTGCACCTTTTGTTAATTTAGTTGATTCGCATAGTTGTGTATGTAAAGCCTTGGTTTTGCTTCAGTCTTTAACGGACAAAGGTAAATCCTGTTCATAAAATGAGAAAAGTAAGAGGTGAAGCACCTCTAGCTACATTTAATAGTCTGTAAATGCTCCGGAAAAGGTGTTTGCAAATAGTATTTTTGTATTCTTAAACTCCAAGTGTAAATTAAAAGGCTTTCTTGGGTATAAATGCATGAGAGGTGAGCCACTTGTGTGGGTAATTTGGCTTTGAATAGAGCTGTCACTGTCTGAGATGATGTTGGCAATTGAGGTACGCTTTTTCAGATAAATCACATGCTTTTCTTAGCCACAGGAGGAGTTCGGCATAGCCCGCCATTAAAACACCACTTTGATGTTCATCGGCGACACATGAAGATCGCCGGCAAATGAGGTTTGGAGAATAATGGGAAAGACCGAATGCTGGAGTGAGATAACACCTCAGAGCTCCATTGTGTGAAAGTGTGAAAGACTGAAGCCTGACATCATGTACATGTCTGTAGGAGAGCTGTGGGTCTTTTGTGAAGATGTCCTTAAAGTTTTTCCTGCTCTACAAGATTCTACATACATCTCTGTATATCACATTTACTGCTCCTATATTTTTATTTTCCTACATAACTGGACTCTCCATATACTCTAACACAATGCTTTTCAAACTTTTTGATGCCAAGGCTACCTAATTAAAATCTTTGCTTTGTGATTCACTGTTCCACAGTGTTTGATAACTTTATTCAATTTCTGTATTTATAGTACATGTTAGACCTCCCTAAAAATCGTAAGGCACAGTTTACATGGTTACATGGGTCAAAAACAACAAAAACAACCACTTTTTGTGCATTTTGACAGGGCAAGTAAAAATCTGAACTGGACTGACTGGACCAAATCTTATGGATTGGATATATTGAAGAGTATAGGTAAATGTGACATTTGTTATAATGGGTTTATGTGAAGATTATTTTAAGATCACTTACATTAAAAGTTGTTATATTATTTAAAGCCTAATAAATGTTAAAAATTATAGCTTTCAATTATACTGTAATGCTGAATGCCTATAATTAATGGATAAAATTGAGAAAATCAATTCCAGAGACATCAGTTATTATTGGTGATATTCTTCTTTCATAAAAAATATTGGCTATATTTAAAATATAGGCTACTGTCTTTACGTTGTTTCTACGTTAATTCGGAGATTAAATGTGAAATTATTACAATATAAAAATATTAAAAACTTTAATGCAAGGTTTCATTAATTAATCATGATTAAATACAGAAAAATGTGCAATTAATTAGTTATTTTTTAGTTATTTAATCGTTTGACAGCACTAATATTTTCATACATGAAGACTTGTTTGTCATTGACACTGTGTGAGAAAAATATTAGTCTGATTTAAAAGGCATGTTTTTTAATTGAATAATTGGCTTTTATACTATGTTTATACTGTGTATACTATGTTTTCCACAAATGCTCAAGCACTAAAGTGAATATATTCACATTAACACATCTATATTTGATCTATATCATCCATGTTTATTTCTAAGTTGTAAATAAAAAAGATTATTCTAGTATGTTTTACAAGAAAATAATATTTCAATTTTTCTACTTCAAATTTTCAATTCAGTGTGTTAATTGCGATTTCTTTTTACTTCTTTGTGAAAATTGTTTGAAAGTAAATCCTACAGCAAATTGTTTTCAGTGTCAAACCTCCGAACTACTCACTAGAGCACAGAACGCCAGTGTCATTTAATGTTAATGTCACTGAGAATTTGAAAGAGAAGATGTCACTTCCTGCCAGAAAGAGACTATCTCTTTATGACAAGCGGTTTTCATTTGTACCCTCCTCTCAGAAAGCAGAAGCAGAGTCAGACACAAAATAACTATTTTATCACTGGGATGTAGGCACAGACCATAGGCTTTGCAAGACGAGATTTATTGAGGAAATTTAAGGCGCAATAAAGTGCCAGAATGAGCATGAGGAAATAATGAAAATGTAGTTTTTATAAACGCTAGAGGTGATACACTGAATATGCCGGTGTTTGGAGTTTATTTACGTGAAGGACAAGAGCGATCCCTGAAGGAACGGCGTATGAGGGAGACTTTCGGTTTCCATGGAAACTGGCTAAGACAGCCCTAAAGAAAAGCAATGGTGAATCATCAGGTGGTTCCTCCTCGATCCACATGTCTACAGACGCACACACATACGTCTGTACTTTACCTCAAAACCGCAGACAACCTTTAAGGATTTCAGTCAACTTGTCAATGTGTCCAGATCATATCATCATACAGCCTCGTCCCAAAGGAGCTCATCCTCTAAAAACAGCATAAAGAGCAAAACAGCCTAAATTAAGCCTTAAACTCTCATCCAAAGCCTCAGTTAAACCTTTCTAAACTCTAAAATTACCCAGCGTCACCTCCCTCTAGCTGTGTTGAATGAACCCGTTACTGCACCGCTTAAGAACAGAAATGTGACCTTTGAAGCGCAGACTCTCTGCCTCATTAATTCACACTGAGTCCAGACAAATCTGAGAGACTCCAAACCCAGAGCTGCGATCTCAGAGGGAAAAGCCTGCAAGTCACACAATAACTGGCTGCTCTCGATAACTCTGGCCTGTCTAGACGACTCCAGCATGGACATGGTGTTGGTGTTAAACTTTCTACCATCTTGCAGCTTCAGATTTTACTCAGGAAAGAGAGACTGCAGGTCACATTGACCCGTCTCGTCTCTATTAAAAATTCGCAAATCTATCCGTCGATCTAACTTGGTATAAACCTACAGTTTTGAAGTGTCAATACTAATAGTTCCATAAAGATAAATGCATTGAGAAAAAAGAATTAATATATTTAATACAAGAACACATATTTAACACAATACGTTTTACAAATGGCCGTGTTTGCGGTTGGAGGCAAATGAAAAAAATCGACTGTATCTCAAAGAGCACAACACAAAGTAAGCAATTGCTTTAATACTAAATAATTCTAAATAGTTTTGCCTTTATATGAAGAGTTCAGATACAAAAGCCGCTAAACGCCACCTCTGTCAAAAAACAGTATGACATTGAGCGAATGCTCTCCGCACATAGTATACGTTCATCAAATACTTTCGCTTAAAATCCTCTAAATCCCAGCGTCAGCCCATTCAGAAATACCTGATAGTTGGCAGAAACCACTAAATGCCACTTCCATTTGTTAGCAAAAGTCGGCAGAGGAAACAATTGAAAGACGCAGTTAAAATCATATGATTTCAATGCCACCGTAGACAAAATTTAGCAAATAGCAAGTAAACAACAGCGTTACTTTTGCTGCTGAAAAATGGAAATGGACGTTTTACTGTGTCTTATTGAACAAAGAGGTGGACATAGAGGTTTTTACAAAAAAAGCACACGTGGACTTAGCTGGTTTTTCAGTCAAATTTGTTAAATACCAATGAATTGACTAAAGTGACATTTTTGAAAATAAGGCAGTTCAATAACTGACTAATAACCCTTTCATTGCCATTAAAGTGAAATAACTGAACCTAAACATAGGAGTCTGGTAAAAAATGCTGATTTAAAAGAAAACATGTCAGATGGACTTAGAGGTTTTTGCATCAGAACTCTTCATATGCCGTGAAACAAACAGTATAATTATTTGAAATTGTCCCTGAACTTGCAGCCAAAACTCCCACAATATCTGGAATTCAATTTCTCTTTTAGACAGCATAAAAAACTAGAAATTCAATCACATTAAATCATATCGTTTAACTGACAAAATTTAGGGGATTAAAATTGCCCCAGTTGGTATTCTATACTATTATTGATTGGCTTATGAAGTGAGACAAAACTAAATATATTACACAGCCAAATAAAATGAGAACGCAATTGATTTGAAATGAATAGCGTCTTATCTTTTAGTCAGTATATGATAGTCAAATGAAAATGTATGAGATCCAATAAACTAGTATTAAGCTATGAATTCTTAATTAGATACAAGCTTATCTGGTCAGAGTATTGGGACATTACATAATATTTCTCCTCATTCCAAAGGACATTTTTCCTTTATGTAGGTCTATATGAGACAGAGACTGATGGTAGGTAGAAAATTCCTCCAAGTAATGACTTCCTTTGCAAGCAGTTTTCTAATGGAAAACTAATCCATATTAAGTAAGAGTTAATCAACACCAAATTGAAA
This sequence comes from Zacco platypus, assembly GCA_038088235.1. NCBI lineage: Eukaryota > Metazoa > Chordata > Actinopteri > Cypriniformes > Xenocyprididae > Zacco > Zacco platypus. The sequence continues at coordinate 6,305,477 of CM076082.1, forward strand.
TCGGATTCCCATTTAATGCTTTGTCAGCTCATATAAAATGGTTAACAGTGACAAAGACCAAAAAGTGCTCTGTCAGTAATCGATGGCCATTTTCTGAACAAGTTGCCAAGAGCAAGTTGCAACATTGAAGCGAATGTGTGCAGGACGTTAGTTAAATCAACTATACAACATTGTTATTTTCATTTACTGACATTTATTTCATCAACCATGGCAAGATTTATCTGTATAGCTTTCTAGACTTGTACTTTTGACCTCATTATCTGACACATTAAACCCTTTCTTATACTTGCAACATTTAACTAGAAAGACAATGCCAAGTGGTTTCTCTACTCAGGCAACTTGTTTAATCTGCTTTTAATGGATTTGAGGGATATTTCGAGTGTAAGACAGTTGTTATGTAATGATACACACAAGTGGAGGCTAATGTTCCTCTGTGGTGTAATCTTTACTGCCACTTTGTCTGTGCTATTATCCTAATGCAGCATTTCAATCACCGCACAGGGTTTCAATGCAAACTAAACAATCAAGCTCTGTGAAAAACAACCCATTTTGCTACAGTCATGTTTGCGAGGCATTAAATGTCACTCAGACAGGGCCAGTGACATCTCAGCTGGGGTGAAATAACCAGGCAACACTGCATATAAAGGGAGAGGCCAAAATAATAATAACATGAAAAACTTTCAAATGTTTGCAAAGGTGAGTCATGATAGGTTGATTAGCCGTTAGCACTGAGTCTAAAGACCTCTAGCAATTGCTACTTTGAATTATGATCCAAGTCAACAATGAGATGTGTAAGAGCGAGGTTAAAATGTCTTACACATTGACCATTTGGGAGAAGACTCAAAGACTATAGGTATAGAAAGACGGTTCACTCCTATTAGTAATGAATGTGAGAAACTGTACTGTGCAATATGGCGGAATATGTCCTGCTTTCTAAGTAAAAGAGCCAACCGCTGATTGATAAAGTCATTGCTTCACTGCAGCTGCCGTTAGAAGTTTCCTTGAAAGGGACTTTGGTAGACTTCACAGTTACGTCACTGCATTTGCATTATCATGGCAGTTGCATTATTAATGTGGCAGAAAAACAGTGGAAAATAAGTGGAGAAAAATGGTAAGATCCATGGAATAAGGAAAAAAAGTGTCATCTTGTGCTTTTGGATATCATCAAAGACACTTTGAAGTTAAATGAAGACGTTTTTGGTTGCAAGGCATTAAACAGACAGACTGGACTGATGGAACCGGTGACGATTAGACTAATTTTAAAGCATGAATTTGATGTAGACAATAGATCTACACATATGCAGTTCATAGAGGGCATTTTGTATTAGCCCTGCAGCTACAGCATGACATAATATTTCAATTTGATCTCACAATTCTCACAGTTTATCACAACTCAGAATTGTAAGATTGACTGCAGTTGTTCATTCTATTAACACCACTAAAGATATTTGATTCTGTATAAACAACAACAACAAAAAAACGTTTCACCACTTGTATCCAGCCAATGCACATCATTCACCCCACTTTTTATATTCAAAAACATATTTAGAGAAAACCATCGGATGTTTCTGTTGGCAACAGTTAAACATAAACTCTAATGCGACGAGCAGGCAGTTAACTGGAGTCATTTGATCCTGATTATTGCTCTGCAGGGTCACATAACGTCCAAGGAATATGACTCAATTTTTCAGGATAAAGCAAGCACAGTTCCCTCAATATACTGCCATATTCCTGAGTGCTGATACACTGACGCAGGAACAGAGAGATTTCTTTCACTGGTCCTTCAACTGGAGGCTTTTCATTTTGATGAATGCCATAACATCCCACTACACTCTATAGCAGCGATCCAAGAAGCATTGAAGGCCAATGCTGTCCTGATGTAATAGTGTTGTCAAAAGTACTGACCGAAGTTGGTGCTGAAATTTTAAAACGCTTTGAGCGCTGTTGAGCAGATTCGTAAACACCTCTGATTGGTCATTGTGTTCACGCGCTCATCAGCTATGTCTGAGATTGGCTACAATGAT